>NW_019290088.1:52354-70630 GCF_000500325.1 Leptinotarsa decemlineata
ATCCGATAGATTAATTTTCTTTCCCAAAAATTAATCACTCCTAAAAAATATAACCCCTTCAATTCAGACTACAATGACTAATTGATCTGCATAGCCCAGTATTTCATATCCATTATAGCCCAGAAGAGGAGATGATTCATCTATCATGAGGTTCTTTCTTAGCAATGGAGACAAAACTCTTACTGGGGAATGGTTGTGTAAACCAATAATCTTATGTGCATGCAATGAATCCAACTGCAGCTCATGTCATCAATTCCTCTTTTTTTGTCGTCTGCAAGGAATTTTGGCAACAATAAAATCCAACGATTCCTTCATACTTCAGTGACCGAGAGTTTCTTCAAAATGAATTATAGTACTTTGCGGTGCATGATGAACTAAAAAAAACTGAGACTCAAGTGCTAGAAGTTTATTAGCCGTAGTCCGCAGGTTTTCATACATGACGTTTTGTGTGCTACTACGACAGAAATAATCAGAGGCTATATAGCAACAATAGAAGTGATCCACATTGCTGAAGTGGTAATTCAAATACATATACTGCACGTTTCTATAAAAAAAATATTCAATACCAGCCTCAAAGTATTATACTTCATAGCAACACTAATTTCAAAGAAGAAAGAATATCATACACTCAATCTGCTTTTATTTAATAATGACAAATGAGTGATTCATTTTCATATGATAATTTTTTAGTATTTCAGTGATCAGAGTTTCGCTAGATCCATCATCGAAACAGCTAGATTACACTCAAGAGTGGGCGATGTATTCTTTTATCAATTCGCATATCATGGAGTTCTGGGGGGACAAACTGACAAATCAGGTACGTGTGCGAAACTCAAATTGAAAATGAGATGCATTATAAGAATCAAACGAATATGCATTCGTGGATAATGATTCGAATCTTTCATATATTCACTTTAGACGTCAATCACTTGTATCAGTATATACCAAAGAAACGGTTCTTGATTGAAGACGATTTGTTGAAACATTTAGTTTCGTAAATAAGATAGAACTGACCGATACCTGATGAAAATTAATTATAACGTATTCAAAAACACACTTTAATGTGATATTTCCAGATGAAAGTTTACAAAACCGCGACACGTGTTTCGGGCGTGTTGCCCGAAGATGCTATTGCATAGCAGAACAGGTGTTGCGGTTTTGTAAACTTCAAAGGGAAAATCTCACAATGAAGCATGTTTTCTCGAATACGACCTAGTTTCGTGCTAACTATCACTATGCGAAGTAATCTCCTGTCTCTTGAATAGCAATACTTTCATTATGAAAGTCAACGTCCTCTATCGTATAATATATTTTGTGAACGATTACACATTCAAACGGCTGGAAGGGTTATATAGAGAGATGTTTTCGACTATTTGTTTGAAGTTGGTTGACAATGTTTCGTGGTGCTTTTCATTAATCCTTCTGTAAATATCGATTATTGTTGAGAAATTAATTGAATTAGGTTATTGCTCTTCTGTGTTACTATATAATATATCCACTATTGATTATTTAAGACTTCGTGGTATTCTAAAAATAGCATATCACTTTCTTTTGAAAAAATAATTCTTGCTTCAATTATTTTTCATAGTGGAAGGATTTTCTGAAGATGTGAGACATGGCGAAGAAATAAGTTATCTATTCCGACGTAATTATGGGGGCTTGAATACTACCGATTTAACCAAATATCCAGAGATGGACCAAATCGTCCAGAAGAGAATGATTAAGATGTTCACTGACTTTGCAAAATATTCGTAAGTGCTATTGAGTATATTTCTGAAGACTCATTTTTGAATAATTTTTATGATGGAAAAATATTTGTGAATCATTAAAACAACAATACTTAATAACTGTTCCATGACTGAATGATCATTTCAAAAATGATTTTCATAGTGACCTTTGACAATTTTTTTTATTTTCTCATGTAGGTACATGAAGCTAAATTTGAAAAATAATGTTCAACAAATCACGTCGTTTCTGTTTCAGAACTCCTACCCCAGAACCAATCGATCTTTTACAACATCTCACTTGGCCAAACCGTAAGATTCCAGACGGTGAACTCTACGTAAAAGTAGCAACCTTATTTAGATAGGATCATATCGTTTTTCCTGTAGAACAGCAAATAACGAACTCTCGTTCCCTGGGGTCTCAATACGTCTTCTTTTTGCACGGTTTTGACCGAAGAATCGTTTTCCTAATCCAGCAATTGTAGCCGACGTGGAAGGCATCGATCACGTACTGTCCAATGTTGGCATTTTTGCCTTCGTGGTAAACAACGGCGAATAGCTTGTATTGTCTCTCTATTGGAGACTGTTTTTCCGACGATATCAAAGTCGAATTCTAAATCGAAAGCCTTGATAATCTTCGTGCAACGGTCGTTGCTGTATTTGAAAAACTTCAAGGATAACAAGTTTGCAGAGCGTAATTTGCTACCAAGCTTCGACTTTCTCGACCTTAAGCGCTTCTCTGACGGTCTTCACTTTCTCAATGTTGAGTGGCAGGGTGAGGAAAGGCTGAGTATTCTCGGTGATGTGGTCCACGTTGCAATGAATGCTCGACGTTAGTTGCCCCCCCGAAGATGTCACTTATCGGTGTATTGATGAAGTCTATCCTTCTGGTTGGATGTCCTTTATTTTTCGATTCTATTATGTTCCATACATTATTTGAATCATTACTCAAAGCAGAGTCAACGAGAGGTTTTTCATCTTTATTATAATATTCAATCAACCCATTCAGCTCGAACATTTCATCATTGAGTCCATTCAAAAGAAAACCTAGAAACTCTTGTGCATCTTGTTGTCTACCATCGATCCAGTCAGTCCGCATGTTATGCAACATTTTATAAATCCACGTCGGACCAATAATTGCTACTTCCTACATATTCACGAAGTAAGGCTCAAATCATTCATATAGAAGGGAAAAAAATTATGGAATAAAGTAATTTTTCAAGAATATGTGACTTCGGAGACAAATCCCAAACAGGTCTTTTTTTGTTTCCGAATGATATATGGCCCATTTATTACACCAGTGACGTTATCCAACGCGGCGTGATGACGTAATCGATTATTTTTTCAAATGAAAATATGGGTCGTGTGACAGCTTATTCTGAAAGTAATTTCAGTTTTCCACTCAGTGATGAAAACATCAACATATTCATTAATACAGGGTGGCCAAAAATTCACTACTTTGGGATAAAATTAATTGACACAACAAAAATTAGGTATGTATGTAATTCATTCAATACAAAACACATTTTACTATTGTCAGATATCACACAAAAATGTGTATTTCACAATAAAACATTGTTTATTGCCTTAATCAAATATTCAAATTGCCACCCACCTTTTCCTTCTTGTAATTGAATCATTAACACAATTTTTCTTGAGAATTGTGAATCATTTCTGAAGTTATATCACGAATTTTAAATATAATTCTGCTTTCTCAATCTTGTGAATTGTTTGCTTTGCCAGCGATCTGGAACATCCTCATCCATTGGCCACCCACCTGCATCTTGCCTCTTGTAATTGAATCATAAACGACATAAACAACAGGGTAAGAAAATGTCTACACAGTAAAAAGTATTTCTTTGAAAGAAGATCATAGGTTGCTTTGAAATTTTCATCTCTATTGGTAAAACTATTACTTTATGCCAACATCGCCATGTTCCAAACACAATTTTTCTTGAGAATTGTGAATCATTTCTGAAGTTATATCACGAATTTTAAATATAATTCTGCTTTCTCAATCTTGTGAATTGTTTGCTTTGCCAGCGATCTGGAACATCCTCATCCATTGGCCACCCACCTGCCTCTTGCCTCTTGTAATTGAACCATAAACGACATAAACGACAGGGTAAGAAAATGTCTATAAAGGACGAAACTGCAGTAACGATAGTTACGAACAAAAGTGGTAAAAACCATAGAAAGTTTCATTTCCCATTTTTCATGATGATCTCCTACTACGTAGTATAACGGCTACATTAATCAATACATTGATATGGTTGAAGATCTCAGTGTAGCGCACAAGCATTCATCGTGGATTCACAACAATTTGCATGACGCCCTTTAAAATCTTCATTATCCGCTCCCACTATACACTCAAGCAGTGGCGTAACTATACCGTTCGAGGGCCGTGGCAAATTCATCGGATGGGCACCCACCCCCAATATAAAGAAGCTGAGTCAACAATAATAATATTTTTTATTTTATAATACTCATTTATACACTTCAACTTGTAATTGTACAATAATAAATCACTACATCAAGTAGGCACATACAAACTTTATAATTATAATTAGGTACTTGATTTTCTAATAATTCACTTCAAATAAAAAATATACCCAATTCAAAGTACAGTCAGCATCTAATGGAGTAGGCAAAATTATTTGAAAAACAAAAAAGCAATTTGATATACGCAGTCCGAATCATCTTATTGTTGTTAGCACACAAGGAGTTCAAAATGTAAAATGTTAATTATTGAAATTCCTTCCCTGGGACTTCCTGTTCAGCAAAAGTGGTAATAACATCATCAAAGTTCAAGTTTCGGGGCATAGAATTTTCGATGGATAGAATAGTTAAGTTGCTTGACCTATCTTGTCCCATAGAATTTCTTAAATAAGTTTTAATCAATTTCAGTTTTGAGAATGATCGCTCGGCACTAGCCGCAGTAACAGGATTGGTGAGAATTAATAGAAATGCAGTGCACACTTCAGGAAAGCTTAAAGATATAGAATGATTTTTTATTATTAATAAGTCAGCAAGTTCTCTTATAGAAGATGAAGTTTCTATTTCGTGTCTAAAAGAGAATCGAAAACTGAGCATTTCCTTGGAAAACGAGATGAATATATCTTCTTTATATAGATGGACAAATGCTAAAGCCTTTTCCAATAAATCAGTATCGTTCAAATTTTGCAAAGTGGCAGGTTGCAAGACACTGAAATTGGAAACAATTTCATTCATTTCAAGGAAACGCGATTTCAGTTGATTAATAAAATGGAAAACCAACAACATAATAACATTGTAGTTTTCTATCTTCTTCACCAAGATAGCTTCATTTCTCTCATCTGTTTTGGAATTTGATGAAATAGTTTTTGTAAGCGTTTTTCGAACATCAAAAAACTGAACTTTTAAAGCAAACATGGCATCAAAGCGTCCTGCCCATCTAGTTGGATTCATTGTTTTTATTGTTACTGAATTTGATGATACCCCGGACTCTCTTTCATTGTCAAATATAAAACTAGATAATATATTACATCGATTAATACTATGACCAAAAAAATTATAAATTTGTTGTACAGTTTCGAATAATGTTTGTATTTTTATTACCTCTTTTACTGCATCATTTACCACCAAATTTTAATTTTAAGTAGCACAATGGACATAAACCGCATTTGGCTCTATCTCTTATGAGTTTTTGAACTCCGCCGTAAGTGCCTTTCATGGTATTAGCTCCATCGTACCCTTGTCCACGGCATTTAAAGCGGAAATTTCCCGAACATCCGCAGTAATACTCGTACCAACACGCGTGGCGAGCATTTTATTATCTAACGGATACGTTTTGAAACTGGGTTACAATTTTTTAAACAAAATACTTTGAATTTTTAATACATTTTTTTAATTGTGTATGCAACTGAGTAGGTAACAAAATTGAATCAAAGACAAAAATTTTTTTTAAAAAATATGTATAATAAATAATAAATGTTGGGAGTTGGGGTTCTCCTCTGACCGGGGGCCCCTTCCGGCTGGGGGCCCGTGGCATTTTGCCGATATGCCACTTTGTAGTTACGCCACTGCACTCAAGCAGGCGGCTGTGGAAGAATTGAAAATCCATTTGATCTTCAGCACTGAAGAAATTTCAGAATTACAATAACCAATACCAAATTCAACAAAAGATGTGCCGTTATCTGGATATATTATTGAAAATCTCTCTCTGTGAGCAATAAATATTCCTTTCTTCCGAGGGAAAAAAACACAAGCACTACAGGAAAATCCTTAAGGCGCTCTTAAAGCGCTGCCTGTGCTAAAGTAGTTGTCTAGATATGACTTGAATTGCTGGAGATTAAATCCATTTGGAAAAACGTTCTTAGCAAATTCCACAAAAACGCCGTTCTCCAAATAAAAAAGTTCTCAAACAGCGGAGTTTGAGGTGTACTGAGTTGAACCTCAAAACGATGAGCAGCCATAATCCGTCGCGTATTTCTGATATGTACCGCTCTTGGTGGAATCAACACATGAACACTTCCCGTGAAAGTATCTATAGAAGAGATCCAAATCTTCAACCTTTCTTCGATGTTCCAGACTATTAAAGTTGCAAGTGATGTTCGTGTCTCCAATCAGGCAGATGGCTCTTTTCTGGATGGAATCCAGCAGCTTCAGGGTATGTTTGGGGGCGAAGCTTCATACATGAGAACAACATTCCGAAGAAGGTTTGATCTGAGCTTTATAAAGCATCAAAAGTTGCTGAGGTGGGTATACTTTTCTCCAAATGTAATGACGAGATTAGTGTGCTGTCGTCAGCAAAGCTATATATTGGATCCTCGGTTTTTTTTCAATAAGTCATTGATATACAATAAAAAAAGGATGGAGACAATATGGATCCCTGGGGAACATCAGCGTGAAAGTATTCGAGAGATATCTATCGACGGCCACTTGCAGGGAACGTTCTTTCAGGAAGCTGAAGAGCCATACACAAAAATGATTCGACAAGCCATAGCATCGAAGTTTGACCAGCAAATTCTAATGCCACACACGGTCAAAGGCCTTAGAAATATCAAGCGCAAGAGCTGTTGACTCTCCATGTTTCCCGATTGCGTTATTTCAAATATGGGTGACATAGATAGAACGTCGCCTGTTGATCTTTGTTTCCGAAAGCCATATTCATGATCGCTCAAGCTGTTGAAGCCTTTCTAATATTTGAGAATATGGTGATTTACGGCTTTCTCCATGATTTTTTATTTCACTGATAGCGAAGCGACCGGTTTCAAGTTTACTGGCCCTTTTTGGAAATAGGTTGAACGAGAAAAATATTCCAATAAGAGGAAAAAACCCCTTTCTTGTAAGACAGGTTGAAAAGTCTGCAAAATACCGGTGCGAGTTCATTTGCGCACTTTTCAAGTACAATGACGATCAATTCAAAGGACCAGACGCCTTGTTGATATCGAGCTGTTTCAAAATTCGCTTGACTAGACGCTATCAGAAAGTATTTTCCGGCAATTTGGATTCTAGTGGGAATAGTGGGTGGTGTCTTTCCCAGAAAATCGACTGTGGCGTGTAAGCATAAGTACATCCGATGACATTAACGACACCAGTCTTGTACGCAGTACAAGTAAAGATCAATCATATTTTTCCTGCACCTCTAAGAAATAGAGGCCCAGCATGATCGACCCCCATTATTTCAAAAGGTATAAAGTTTGCTAACAAAAGGACTTTCGAAAGTTTTCTGAATTTTTGTTTAGAAAACATTCATTTCGATAGCTTTTATTACCTTCTAAATCCTGAACCTTTTCTTTAATAACCCATGGAGGGTAAATACTCTAGCATGATGTGATAAGATATGTTGGTGATATAATGAGAACTTTGTACAACTGTATTATAGGATAAAAATCACTAGGATGAAAGGGGGTAGTCATCAGGGTATTCTGTTGATTGGGCTCTTATCATTTCTGATAGGATGACGTGGAACCTTTCTACTGATCTGTTAGATCGGAAATGAATAACGTTGAATCATGCTAATTTCATGTCATGAGTAGAAATGTATTTCAGTATATCGTTATCAAATTTTCGACCGTAATCGCAATGAGTTCTTAATGGGGTACTAAAAATCTTTTCAGTCACCTCGAAGAGGTAGTTGATATGGATCATTACACTTTACTGAAGTCAGTGCGTACTGAAATTGAAATTGAAATAATATATTTATTCGGTTTCATGTATACAATAAAATTAATAAGTGTCATACGGTGGTTCACCATATTTTCCGTATATCTTCTTATCATAGAATTTCATGTTTTCATCAAAAGGGTTCATCTGAATCCTCAACTCTTCACCTATATTCAAGTAGGTCAGATTGTTGGGAGCTACTGAAGACCAAATTACATTTTGAAGAGTCGGATCATTTTGAGGAGTTGGATTACTGAAAACAAATATGCGTTAAAATATAAAAAATTCTGATTATGAACTTTTGGTTTTTACTGAGTTGGGATCTATTAGTTCAGAGATTCAATAGAACACTCATTCCTTCATTTCACTACATGACACTTTTGAGTTACATTGAAATCATCACTAAGTACTCATCACTGTTTAAAAATCAAGTTTCTTTGGATGTAGGAGATAATGTTTCTAGGTGCATTTCAGAGATTTAGACTTTCATTATCTGAAAAAGTATCAACAGTTTCGGAATGTAAAAGAAAATAATCCAACGAGATATGGAAAAACCTAGTAATGATGGAAAATGAACAATGAATATTAAATGTAAAAGTATGAGCACAATAATTTGTCAAAGAAAATAATATAGAAACGTATAAAAATTATGAAACAACAAAAACTAATTATTATTATTATTACTATGATTGAAAAAACATAGGTGCGATGATTTGCAAAGAAGAAGAAAATCTGATTTGAAATTGATATCAATTACCTAATGGGTTGAAAAATTAATGAAATGTCAGTGATTATCATTCTGAATGAAGAGTAATTCACCTAATGAAAATTGTGAATTACTCTTCCTAAGTTGATGGTTGGTTTTCGAAAAATGAATTTTCAGAGACTTTATTTCATTCAAAAACTCGTGCAACAACTACGAGGTGTCGAACTGAATTTGAAAATTTTAATGTGAATAAAAAAATGCATGTTAAAGAGTTTCATCCGGTGTCGGATGTCGCTGACCCATCAGGAATGTCGTCGATTTTTTGTGGATTTAAGTTATAACTTTTACATCCCCTGAAGAAATTGCATGAGGGTGAAATGAATGTTGAGTGCTGGTAGCTGGTACTGGTGATATTTCAGAGATTCTCCAATTACCGCTGTAGCAACGATGAATACAGATGTAGTTCAAAAGTCGGTATTATCGACTGTAATATCCTCAAAACTTAGGAGTTGAAGTTGGCTTTGTTCGTGTATTATATGAAGTTGAATGGGTGGCATCTTCTTCTCGGGTGATATTAAAATGGTTTGGATTTTTGGCAAGGCGCGGGGCTTCTCATAAGAGAAGTTCTTGGAATCCATGTAGTTGGCTTCTAGTGTCACAAATACGCATCATGAGAATTCTTCTATGATGTAGGTCGCACGCAATTTCTGCGTTCCAAATATGGAACATTTGATAAATATTGTTTGGCTTTGGCAATATACCAACATATTGGACTGATATGATTTCTTTTATCGAGGTACCATTTATTGATACTGGAACTTATAGACATTTAGCTCCAGCTTCAAAGAATTGTGAAATTTAGAAAATGCAATCTCGTGGCTGAAGGTCGCCTCGAATAATTGGCATTTGCCAAAAGAAAGTCAGGGTTGATCTTATTGCATGATCTCTGCTAATAGTGGTGTAGTCCAGTATTCACTGTCAAATGAGGAGGAGGGAATACATTTGTGGTAAAGTAATTGGTAACGATTGAATATAGGAGGAGAGGAAAGTGCAGAACAGAAATATCATTGCATTGGAGTAATGAGCATCGACATTGGTTAAATCGTGATATTGAATGTCGTTGATACTTCGTGTACCTATTGAATTTCCAATGAAAATTCGAAGTAGATAATCAGATTAATATGTACATATATTTCGTGAAAATGTTCACCTAAAGTCACTTACCCATATTTAGCAAAATTGGTCCATAACTTGATCATTCTGGTTCTCGTTAATTTGTCACTTTCTGTAACGTTTCCAATTTTTCCTCCAAATATATATCCGAGCTCTTCAGAATGACCTACCCCTATAATTGAAATTGAAAAGTTATTTCGTTCATGCAGGTAGTCAATTAGATTTTTTGTTTTTTTTTTTATAGTTTGACATGTATTATACCTACATCATTACATTTTTATCATACGGTAACTCAAAATTGGTCAAACCTACTGCTTTGCATCCAAATGCAATTAATTGTTTGCATATGAGTAAAATAATAATGTCAAACACTGAACATGAAATAATTGACATGCATCTTGCGTATTGGATGAAGATAATGTTTCTAGTGCTCAACGTATACACAAAGATGAATATGCTAGTCATCTAGAATCTTGTGTAACAAATTTTTCGAATATTCATGTACTGCATTGTGGAAAAAACTCATTTGGTAGATATGGCTATCTTTGCAAAGCCAATCGAACGGGGAGTCCATATTTAAATTTTATTTGAGAAATAATTTTGAGGTTTGTCTTTTTTTCTACACAAATATCGGAGTTAATATTCATACCCACGATACTGTTGAAGTTGAAAATTAATTTTCGTCGGAAAATATGAACTTTAATAACTCGTATTTTCGTGACAAAACATTTTTGGAACATAGTTCATATAGCAACCTATCATAATGTTTACAGGTACATTAATATATTATCAAGAAACACCTTGTATTGCCATTTTCACTTCTTTGTATTTGAAGTAGGTGAGAAATATCAATTGATTGATTTTTATTAGCGATTTTTTTATTGGAAAAATCACTACGCCACTGGATTCAGAGTGCCTCTAAATAGGTGTGACCAAAATTTCATGAAAAAATATTCATTATTAACAAAGATATGACAACTCAAAATTTCGAAAACTCACACAGCTAACAGTCACAAAAAACATCCTATATCAACAGATATAGCCATCCTGCATAGAGGTGTGTCCACTAGCCCCATATTATGGAAGTGTTTTCTTGGTTGACAGTGGCCAGTCAGAAATCCTACTGTTACGGGTAGATTTTTCTTGGCTATCGTCAGATATTTCTTTGGCACCAGGATCACCCTGGGCGACCCTGGCAAGATTGCATCCTTTGATTCCATCCCATTTCTTTAGGGATTGAGCAAGAAACATTTGGCTGAATTCGCAATTGTCGAAGTCATCAGGCCATAGGTGCCACTGAGTCCAAAAATTCTTATTCCATCCTCTTCCTTGGGTAAAGAGTCGGCAATGCAATTACCTTCACTCCTGTGGTTCTCTTCAACCCACCTCAGGACAATGTTATTATCCACCAAGGCTTTGGCTAAATCTTGATGGTACTCGACCTGTTCAAGGCTAATAGGGCTTGTCTGCTATCAGTGCAGATTGTTCTGTTTTTACCAGAAATTCCTTTCCTGGTTATTTCTTTTATAGCGATTGAGATACCAGCCAGTTCTGTTTGGACCACGCTGGTATTTTTTCCCATTCTCCACTTAATGCTTAGGCTTAGTGATCTGGAGTACACTCCACATCCCAAGCCTTCTTTGGTTTTGTGCCGTTCGTATATATGCGTATTACATTTGTAGCATCTGACTCTGTGTTCTGTTATATTTGTATTTTGGGTTCAATTGGGTTCAATTGCATAATTGGTTGCCTGCAGCAGAGGTTGCGCAGTAAGCGCTTCTCAACATAGGCTCAGCCCCAATTGACCTATTTCTAATTCGAGATTTACATCAGCTATGCGCAATCGTAACCTGGCCATTAACGAAACTTCCTTAGCGTACAGGTCCAGAGGGGTCAGACCAGAAATTAATTTCATTACCGCGTTTGGTGTTGTTTTCATGGCTCCTGTGATGTTTGAACAAGCCAGTCGCCGTACTTGATATAATTTTTGGAAAGCCGTTGCTTCCATATTTTGAATCTACTCAGTTTAATGAAAGCGACGCGAACGCAATTGACATTTCATTTGAGATAAATAATTGTTTTAAAAGCACACTAAATACTGTCAAGTTGGACACTTTATGATTGCATTTATCAATGTTGTATAGCGATGAAGAATTTTGGTCTGACATCCTTCCAACGAGGGTTATGTTAAGTAATTGTTGTAACGTATTTAGCATCAGCGGAATGTTTCGAGTGATGAATTAACAAACAAAATACAATGCAAAGTACAGTTCACAATAATGAGAGAAAACGAACACCGTTAACAGAGACAAATGAAAAATATATGAAATTCCTTTATATGTATTGTCACTTAGAATGTTTCTCACCTGAGAGTGTCCTTTCTTCTACACCACCCAAACGTCCTTCATGAGAAAATACATAAAAATATACTGGGGAATATTTTGCCATATTCAGTGCTGTTTTGCGGACTGGTCTATTGAACTGATCGTCACTGATATACTGTAATAAGTCAGTAATGGTAAATTCATGTTTTGAAAAACCTAACAAAAAAAAGTTTGACGATGAAGATTAGGAAACTTGAAATCAAAAAAGATATATTTTTAACGGAAATATCAAAATAGATTTATATTATTGCATATTTTCGTAATGAAAGTCAAGGTAGAAAGGTAGAAGTAACAGTTTTAACAATAAAAACAGAAGTAATGTCTATGAAATTTTTCAGTAACTTGTTGGTGGCCTAGCAACATGCTACAGTAAAAAAAGTATGCGTCTCAGGACGCCTGACAAAAGTGATAATTTAAACTAATCTGTTCAAACGTATCAGTGGTAATTTTAATTTCAACTTCCATAAGAATTCCACTGATGGCAATGCAAGTTATCTGCGTAATTTATTTGCCTCTTACGGATTGAATCAATGTATTTTTGATTACACAAGGATACAGGGCAATATGTCGATTACGTCATCACGCCAACACCGGTGACGAAACGTCTTTCATATGAATATCATGAGATGCGCCGTCAAAAATTAAAGTTGACCTGTTTTTGGATTTCTTCCGAAAGACGCTCATTTTGTAAATATCGAATTTATTCCATACATTTGCATCGTACTGTATAGTTTTACCAATCACTGCTCCTACTGTAAAGATAACCAATTATTTTCTTAATAGATCTTTCTGTGATCAAAACATTCGCTTTTTGAATGCTTTATTGGCTCGTGAGGATTGGCTATCTATACATATACTCCAGCAACGGTAATGCTGATGAAAAATTCTCTATTTTTTATGATTCATTTCTCAACCTATTCGATAAAGCCTTTCCTCAGGAATTACATCAAACCAATACACATAAAAAATCTAATAACAATGAACCTTGGATAACTAAGGAGATCGTTAATTAAGGAAAATTACTCAGAGATATTTTCCCCATCAGTAAAATCCGATCTGATGAAATCATCAACCAACAATATAAATTACTTTTGAAACAGCATCGACAAAAGATAGAAACTTTAAAGATGTCTTACTTCGGCCACAAATTTCTTGAAGCCACAAATAAATCTGAGGTTGCCTGGACTATAATCAAACAGAATACTGCATGTGATAAGAAAAGTCAATTCTTGATGAAATAAATTGTCTGTAAACGAGGGTGTTGATATCTCCCAAACATTCAGCGATTACTTCTTGAATTCTGTCCAAACATCAGTCAAAGAAACATCTCCTATTTTAGTAAATAACTATGACATCAACTCCCACTCACTTTTTTCATATCCTCTGGATGAAACAGAACTACTCGAGATTGTGAAGTCGATATCTTCTAAGACTGTCAGTGGCGTGGATGAAGTACCTTGCAACCTCTTGTTCAAGGTGGTTGAAAATTTGATTGAACCCCATTAATATCTCCTTAGTCGAAGGTATATTCCCTACTCGACTCAAACATGCAATAATAGTGCTTATCCATAAGAAAAATGACAAGCACTCGGTTTCCAATTACAGAGGAATTGCGATACTATCTGCATTTTCCAAACTATTCGAGAAAACTTATCAAAGAAGACTCCTCTCTTTCTACAATAAGTATAAAATCATCCCAGACTGTCAATTTGGCTTCCAAATTGGCAAGTCCTCTGAGGATGCCACGATTAATTTAGTCAATGAAGTCATTTCTAGTCTCGATAGAGGTGAAAAAACGATAAGTGTTCTATTCAACTTGTCACGAGCTTTCGACACTGTTGATCACGATTTACTTTTGAGCAAGCTGTTTTGTCTAGGAATTCGTAGCTAATCTATGGATTGGTTGATATCTTATCTGGATTGCAGAACGCAAACTGAGAGGGTTGAACTGGAGGCTGGAACCTTCCACTCTAGAATATGTGTCGTTTCCACCGGTGTTCCCCAGGGTAGCGTCCTAGGACCTATTCTCCTTCTTTTATTCGTACATGACCTCAACAACAGTAATCGTCAACATTGTACAGTGCAATTTGCCCATGATTCTTCGTTCACTCTGAAGTCTTCAGATTATGAGGGATTGTCGAGTCAGGCCAATCAAGCAGTCGCTAATATGCAAAAATATTGTTCTCAAAATGATCTCATTCTGAACAGCTCTAAAACTAATGCAATCGTCTTTTCACTACATGAAAATGATCACAGTGTTCTGTTCAAAATAAATGGAAAGTGAATACAACAAATCTCATCTGTAAAATTTTTAGGTTTGAACATTGATGCTCAACTCTCTTGGAACAAGCACATTGACTATAGTTAGAGTAAAATGTCGAAACTAATAGCTCAAAAAAAGATAGTGAGAACAATGGGTTTCAAAAAATATGATGACTCATGTAGGGAGCTGTTTACTGATTTGGATATTCTAACTATTATTTCACTATATATATTCAACTGTGTTGTTTATGTCAAAACTCATCTCGACAAATTTTATTCAAGAGATAATCTTCGGCTCGCTACAGGATGTACGTTAAGATCTAACTATAATTTTATTGTTTCCCACTATAAATTGACGAAAGCAGCAAACGGCCCTCTAATTATGCCTATCAAGTTATACAACAACCTTCCTTTCTCTCTTAAACAGCTATCAAACCTGCATTCCTTAAAAAAAATGTTAAAAAACTGTTACATGACAATACATTTTATTCCCACAATGAATACTTCCAGGCTGATTTGGAAATATTAATAACTTGATTGCAACTGTTCAGACTGTACTATTTTCAATTGTCATATTTTTCAGTTGGATGTTTTTTCATACTTATGTTTGATATTTTCATATCTTTACTCTTTTATGTGTGTATATCTATATAATTATTTGTATTGTGAATTTCTATATTTTAGTTTAATTGACTTTTTCCATGCTGTAGAGTCTCTGGAAACAAATCAATTTGATTTGATTTTACATAATTTTAAGGATTCTATAATTTTTTGATTTAACATTTTTGACTCTTGGATCTAAGTTGTAATCTCAATATGTTCAATGTTTTCATTTCTTTTTACCTGAAATTGGAAACTTTCACGTTATTAGTATTTGTTTACAATGGGTAAATTTGTAACTAAATCCTCAATAGAAGGCCTTTACTTCTATTACTAACTTTCTCAAGACCGGCTATTTTTTATTTCTGACTATATTATTTGGGTTGAAATACCGGGATTCATAACGTTAACGTGACATTTCTCGGCATTGCTATCTTTTTGAAATTATGGCAACTATTATCTACAATCCTTACTAATTTATCTGTTTGCCGAATTTCGACCTAAGCACCCTTTTTACCAGATGTTCGGGAACTACGTGACTTGACAATAATTCCAGCCCATCCTGATAAATTATCCTCTATCAAAAAGAAATTTGGGAGATAGGGTCAAGTAAAAATAGAATTCAGTCTGCATCCGAGAGTTCTTGTAACAAGACCGTCTTACCAGATACCGTTAACAATACCAATTTCGTCTATTTTTTCACCACACATTTTTTTGTTTTCATACATTGAGGTTTATACTTTAAACTCATAGTATATAAAATATTGATTTGATAATAATTTATCTGGTCAAAAATTATTGGTGAAGTCAAATTACTTTTTTCAAATTGTAAAATTTGGATTGAATCAGTAATTAAAAAACATAATCTGAGTTGAACTATTCAATTATATACTGGGTGATTCAGCCGAGCGTGGCCAACCAAAGTTTTATTTTTTTAATGTAACACCCGGAGTGTGAATACGTCATTCAATTCCCTAGTTTTTCAACTCTCTGAGGAATTTTTATTTTAGAATTTTCATTGCGACAATGCCAAGTTTTTCCAGAAAAACCAATTTTGCAGACAATATTTTTTTATGCAAAACACGCATGTCTACAGCAACTAGGTGGATTTTTTTAAGAATGGTTAGTCAACATCACTGACAATTCCTGAAATCTCAACTTTCGGAAATAATATATAGGATACTTGAGAAAACCAGTCAAGTTTCATTCATTTTCAAACTGACATAATTCAAGTTTTTCAAATGGAACACCCTGTATTTTTTCATATTTAGAATTTTCATTGCGACATTGCCAAGTTTTTCCAGAAAAACCAATTTTGCGGACAATATTTTTTTATGCAAAACTCGCATGTCTACAGCAACTAGGTGGATTTTTTTAAAGAATAATTAGTCAACATCACTGTGACAATTCCTGAAATCTCAACTTTCAGAAATAATATATAGGATGCTTGAGAAAACCGGTCAAGTTTCATTCATTTTCAATCTGACATAATTCAACTTTTTCAAATGGAACACCCTGTATTTTTTCATTTGTATGAAATGTTTCAACATTTCACATTTTTTATCGGAAGCATACTATACAGAAAAAAATATATTTTACAAATCATTTAAATAATTGTTGTAACCACAAAAAATTTGTTCACGTTCACTAACTCAATTTTTTTTCAATATGAACAATAACTCCTGAATTTTTCATTGAATGGAGGAGTCCAAAATATGTTCAAAACGGCGACCATTCTCTGCAACACCTAATGTCAGTCTTTTTTTAAACGAATTCTCTACACGTTCCAGCATAGCATATTCTCTGGGATTTCCCTGAAAGCTCCAGTGATTTTTCGTTTCATGTCTTCTATAGATTTTAGAGGAGTTTGATAAACAATTCATTTGATATACCCCCATAAAAAATCCATTCTGGACAGATCAGGTGATCTGGGTAGCCACGACACAGGCCTACTCCTATAACTATCCATTTTTTATTGAAATGATCGATTCCAAAGAAATCTCACATATTTTTTCCAGTGAGATACTCATACAAAAAATACGGACCGATGACGTTTTTGTCCGAGAATTCCACCCCAAATATTCATTGACTAACTCTGTTGATGGCTCAGGCCACGAACAAAATGGGGGTTTTCTGTTGCACAATAATGCATGTTATGCCGATTCATAGCTCCATTTTCATGAGAAGTCGCTTCATGAGAAAATAACACGAAATCGAATAAATAATTTTCCTGATCGATCTTTTCTAAGCCCCATTGGCAAAATTGAACACGTTTTTCAAAATCTCGTCTTCTAAACAATTTCATGTTATAAGGATGAAATTTGCTTGCTCGTATCATTCGAGATACACTGGTTTGAGAAAATCCTTATTTCCTGTTCAGGTCTCGGGTACTCATATGGAGATTTTCAACAAGGTGAAGAGCAATTTGAAATGTATTCTCTTCATTTGTTTCAGGGCAGACAAGTACGAACTTGTGATTGACATTATAAGTTTTTTTAAATCTTGTTTTTAGAGCCTGAAATGCCCTTCCATCTGGTTGTCTTCTTTCGGGAAACTTTTTTTCTCCTAGATGCAAGGAGGCAGTTTCTGTCACTTTCCCTCAATGCATAGACCTTTTGCACCATATTTTCCAATACATAATTCATAATGAAAATGATTCAATCTACACGCGAAAGAAACTTCAACACATGGCGTTATTGACAAATCCCGAGATTCATTTTTTGATGTCCGTCATCGATAAGTGGGATTTTAAAGAAAACAGCAGTATAAATATTCTTTGGGTTTTTCACGCATTTCTTATCGTTGACTCCGCTGATAACTATCACTAGTTGGTATGAAAAATGCTAATGTACTAGCAATTCGTTTGAATATCCAAAAAACAAATTTGAGAAAGTGAACGTAAGAAAATATACACACATCGGAAAAGTCTAGGGATATTTTCAAAAATAAAATCCTCACTTGTTTACTTTGTGGTAAATGTTCAAGAAGTACCAAAAACTTATGTGAATTTCTGGAACTTCATCTAGCTTTTCCTAATACGACTAATTACCAGTCCGTGCAAAGCTTATTGTTAAATCATCTGAAAATGGAATTTTTAACAGGTGATGATCAACTGTATTGTCAAACATGCGCCAAACTAACTGACTGTTATAAGGAAACAAGTATAGCTGAGGCACCAGTCAATCTAATAATAACACTGATGATTTTCAAACAAGACTCAACCTCTAACGGAAGCAAGAAACTCTTTGGAAGGTTCGAAATAGATGAACATTTCAACCTA
>NW_019290088.1:70956-83627 GCF_000500325.1 Leptinotarsa decemlineata
ACATTTAGAGGAGGCATTGCATATCTTACAATTTCATACACATGAAAAAATAGGTTTTTTTTGAAAAAGTTGAATTGTGTCTGTTTGAAAATGAATGAAACTTGGCCGGTTTTGCCGAGCACCCTATATATTGTTTCCAAAAGTTGAGATTCCAGAAATTATCACAATGATGTTGACAAACTTTTTCTAAAAAAATCCAATTATTTGCTGAAGACATGCGGACGGTAAATTAAAAAAAAAATTGTCTGGAAAATAGGTTTTTCTGGAATAACGTGTTAATGCCGCAATGGAAATTCGAAAACAAAAATTCGTTCGAGAGCTAAAAAATGAGGGAATCGAATAACCTATTCATATACTGAGTGTTCTATTTATGAAAATATAACTTTGGTTGGCCACGCTCGGATGAACCACCCAATATGCGAAAAAAATATTTTAAAGTTAGTATTTATCGATGTGACGGCAAAAAAAAATTGAGCAGTTCGAAAAATTGTTTTCTCTGATAGCAATGAACCAACGGAATCTTGTTGACTCACACTGTATGATAAGCTGTTTTCTCGGGTTCCGCTCGGTGTTCTGTGTTTTCTATTCTAATGAGGATTATTTTCACAGTGTTTCGGCAAAGTCTCATTTGCCATCTTCTGGTGATGTCTGGAGTTTCACAAACTGAACAAATTAATTGGAGTACTGTATCTTAATTCACAGGGATGGATGCTCCCATTTACATGGGTTGCTACCACTACCTTTGTTTGCTGGACTACCTATTTTGGCCCTGAGCTGCTTTTCTCACCTCTGTTATTATACCTGTATTGTCATGTGAGTTTTGCTTCTGAGGTTAAGCGGTCTGTTTGCTTTTGTGAAACGATAAAACGGATCTCCTTGTTGTTGGTAATCTTCGCGCATCATTCCTCTTGTTCATATTATTAGGTCATCTTTTAATTTCGATAGCCTCTCTGATTGTTCGACAGTAGAAGTTTCCATTGCATGCTGATATTTTTGAATTCTCGAAATTTATGTTCTGTCCTGTCGCCAAACCGTGTTGAAAGAGAGAAGACGTGGTCACTTTTCCCTTCACTGCTTGTTTGTGTTCATTTCTGCGAATATTGATTCGCCTGTTGGTCTGGCCGTTGTAAGTCTTGTCACAGTCTTGGCATAGTACTTCGCACACTCATTGGGACTCCACTGGTATCTGATCCTTTGGATTACGGAGCATGGACCTTAATTATCCGTTCTGGTCTGGTCTTCTTAACAATTTTTTATTGTAGAAATGGATTTGTAGTGGATATGTCGAACAGAAATTGGAGAACATATTTTTACTGATCGAATGAAAACACCATTTGGGAGTTACTAAGGAGGAAGAATTTTAGGTTAAGAATGAACGAAATATCGACTTTCAGAAAGGACAAAAACCAAGATGAATACATCTCAGTTCCATACCACCAATATACGAGGAACTTTGGAAAGATTTTCAAGGAACTAGGTAAGAAGGTGGTTTTTAAAACAAGTCATACACTACAAAGCCTTTTGGGAAGTCCAAAAGACAAAGTCGAGAATTCGGAAAAGTCTGGAATTTACGAAATTGAATGTAAGGACTGCGATGCAAAATATTATGGACAGACGAAAAGATCTATTAAAGTAAGATATAAGGAACACATAGCATACTCGAAATATGGAAGACCTGAAAAATCAGCAGTCGCCCATCATATGTTGCAACAAAACCATTCCATAGACTTCAGTTCATTGAGATTAATTAGACAAGTTAACAACAACAGGCAACTAGATGCCTATGAGAGTGTAGAAATAAGTAAACACAATAATATTATGAATAATGATGACGGACATATACCAAAGAGCATACATACTATATAGCTTGTTAAAATAAAATAAAATGATGTTGTTGGGTTTACTGATTACTACATAAGGACACATTGCAAAAATAAATTTGTATAGGCAATATTGTGAAATTAATTTTTATATAGCTGGAAATTGTTTTATATAAACATATATTGTAAAATAATAGATAAGGCAAAATTGTAAAATTAATTTAGGTTGGTATACCTGTATACCTGATGGTTTACCTGAATGGGTTACCTTTATAGCATAAATGGGATTAGCTCGCATCAGTTTCTAGTTTTGATCTTCCTCTTTGAACTTATGATGTACTGTTTGGAACCTTTGGTGTAGTAATGAATATTACTGGAGTTTTTTCCCAAAACTAAATCCTCTTTGATGATGATCACTTGGTGATCGAAACACGTGTCGAGGTGTTAAAAATAACGATTTGGTGTTGGGAAAAAGCTCCAGTAATAACCATTTGGGAGTGTTGAATAATGTTAGAGACGAATGTAGCGCATTGATGTATTTCAGAATATATACTAGATGGTCTAGGAGATTATGTAACTAGTTACAAAGAAGAAAAAAAATACATATACGGAAAATATTCGTGAAGAAAATAAGTTCAAACGTCTGAATTTCAAACATTCAATGGTTGTAATGAATTTTTGTTTCATTAATTAATTTCAGAATCTGAATATCACTTACCTTTATAACAGAATCCGTTTGTAAGCTCAACGGTAATATATTGAAGTAATGTAATTTTATAGCAAATGCAGCTTCTCTCCTTTTCTGAAGATTTTTTGTAAGATCCTTTGGTGCAAGAAGTTCATATTGTAGGTCATATTTCAATAAATATGGACGGATAAGTGCTGAAAAATCAAAAGACATTGAACATGACTCATGTTCATTATAACTATCAAAAGGAAAAAAAACATTTTTTTTTTAAATTTCTTAGCGAAATAATAAATTGTTTGATTCAAAAAGCAAGTTCGTTGAAAATATTAACCGATTTTTCTCATTGCCACTGAATAATTTACGTATTACCTCAAAGGTGATTTTACTAGGATAGTAGGTATAATAAACTATAAAACACTCATAATCTGATATATTCATAACAGTCTTCATCGCAAAAATAGACACTGAGGTAAAATTGAATTTACGTAGAGGGTATCATCTCTGTTTTTTTTTAATTGAAAACAATAGTGCTACATCACTCACCGCGAAGGACGCTGCAATAAACTTTCATTGATAACATGGGGAGTCTTGGGATATCTCGTTTGATATCTATCAATTAACTACTGTTTCACTTTTTAAAATCATACTAGATTTTTTCATATCAGTGTGTTAACTTCCTTTCTCTCATTTATATATTATGCCATTGATAGTGGCTCAGGTAAAAAATGCGAAGTGGGACATTCGCGACGGTTAATAGTACGATTGCAAATTTCACTCACTTGATATAAATTGAGGAAGTGAGTATCGAACAAGAATTGAAAAATTCAGAAATGAAAACTTTCCATTCAGGTCTTTGAGCGTTCAAGATGTCATTAGTGCACCACCTCTGCTTAACAATATAAACGCTTTCAAAATCAGTTTCAAGACTTTAGTTCTTACTATCAACTTCATAGGCGGAAAATACAACTCAGAACTGAATAATTATTATCTCCTAAACATTTTTTTTATATGATGGAGGACTACCCCTATCATATAATTCCCTCTATATCATAAAACGAACGTATATATTCCACATATTCATAGAATATTCTCGAAATATATACATGCCTTTAGAATATTCCTAGAATATGCTTGAATGAATATGGCAGGATTATTCCCTAAAGAATGTGCATAGAATGTCTATAAATGGATTATTCTCCCGTGAAGGTATATTTTTAGAATATAATCACAGGGTATATTTTGAAATATTCTATATGGAATTTTGAATTATCTTATGATAACGTATTCAAATAATTCGATGATATTATTAAAAACAAAAATATTTGAAGATTTTAATCGAATGAATAACTGAATGTATATAACCCTTATAGTGTCAACCAGTTTTTGAACTCATCGCGAAGATTCTGATGAATTATTCCAACTATTGGAAACGACAAAAAAATCGAATGGTCCAATAAATGAATCAATTGCATTAATAAATCGGTTTATTCTCATCCTATTTTTCTTTTTGTATTTGAAATTATTCAATTACGAAGCGACAAATCATGGCAACAAAAAATGGGGAAGTGAAGTATTGGAGTAAACGTTTCTCATTGCTCAATTGAAGTGTAGCGCAAGACAGTCGAAGCTCTGTGAAAGCGGCTGCCCCTTAACGCTTGACAGCTTTGCTTTGAAATAGACAATTGGTTCAACATGGCGTTTGGCATTAGCGTTATGATCAAAGTATCATTTTCCAATGTTTACTGTACCATTTATAGTTTGAGGATGTCCAATTTACAGTACAGCGAATAGTTTTCTCATGCATCTTCAAACAGTAGAGTTACATATTCAGTATTTGAGAAAAGTAAGTAAAAGTATCAATAATAAAGTCACGGTGCTTAACCTACAGTACCTCATTTTAGGCCCAAAGAGAGTTGATGTGTGGAATTTGTTGGTTTGACTGAGTACATGTTTAAACGGGAGTGATTTCAGTTGTGTATCTTCAGTAGAGAAAAGTAAGAGAATGACACATTCTTTTGTATAATTTGTTTTCATAATGTTCATCATTATTTTTCAAGATAGTATCAATATGCCCAAAAGGAAAAGGAGTGGTACCTGGCCAAGAAACTGAAAACGTAATGAGTACTTTTCAACAACGGGAATGCAAGTTGCTCTCCAGATCATAAAAAGTTGTAAATGTTCATCAGAAACCTATGAGGAAAATATCTATTTATTTGATTTTTATTCCAATTCTGTTTTGCCACTTTCAAATAGTGATAATGCGTTTCAGGTATCAATAATGAGAATCCACCAAAAGAAGCCATGTTTTAAATGAAATATGTGGTAGCCGAATGCCAACTTTTGCAGCTACGCGTTGGAATTCTACATCTAGAGCAGTAATTTCAGTGCATTCAAACAAAGATAAATTGATTGATGTCTTTGGTTTTATCCTAAACAGTGACGATTTTAAAACCGATGACCAAAGTCTTAGGGAGGCGAAATGTTTCAAATATATGTTGAATGATCACAAGTTTTGTTTCTTGTTAGAAATATTTGAAGTGATATTTGAACATATCGATGTTGTTTTTTCTATTCTTCAAAATAAATCAACAGATATCAATTACTCAAAACAACGGGTGAACAATTCAACAGAATTTTGATGAATTTCAAAAATAACGATACATTTTTCAATGATATTTTCGAATCAATTGATTTAACTCTCGAACCGCCGGCGCCGAAAAAAAGAAAAACCAATTTAGACTTACCCGACTTGAGACAAAATTATAAACAGATTTATAATGAAATATTGGACACCTTTCCAATGCAAATCAAACTTAGATTTGAAGATTTAATTAAAATTAACTACCTTGATTCGTTGTTGTTTGAAAAATTTCCGTCCTATGCCTAAGATTTTCCCCAAAAACTGTATAACGACTCAATAGCTCAGTATCCATTTTTCGATCTTATTCAACTGAAAAATTAATTGATCGTAATGTACAGCGACCCTCAAATGTTTCAAAATTGCAAGTGTCCTTCATATTCATTAAATTTAATGTTTGAAAATGAAAAATTAAAAATGATTTATATTAAATAACTCAAAGACAACCCTTTTTCCTTGTTTTTGTTTTTTAATGGTCAGTTTTATACGTATAATTTTCGGCAATACACAATTTTTGTTTGCAATTATGCAAATATTACGTATTTTGCTTCAAATAGGTGCGGTACCCCAAAAAATGTTCGCGCCTTCGGCAGGCTTTTCGGTGTGTATATAGTCTTTATGACTTTAGCCTCCCCTGTTCCCCAATGCACGAGCCGTCACTGTAATCGTACACTCTACCATACTCACAATTGATAAAATTGACTACGGAACGGGGTCAATACTGAACGAAACGAAATAAGAAAACAAATCTGAATTTATCCCATTGGCAGTGTGCAATGATATAATTGAATATTCGAATGGTACTGAGAGCTTGTAGAATGAAGCTCGTGAACAACGAATCGAACCAATCTAGAGATCAAAATAGGAAAATATATACATATATACCTAAAGTTGAAACTTATTTACACAATTGGTGTTGAATATAGAATAATGAAAATAACTTTTGTCTAATTTCTAGTAAGTTTATTATTTGTTACTAATTATCTTATATATTACTAATTAAAATATATAACGATTCCCAACTATTGAATGAATGAATTTTAACAGAATAAATAGGTCATCTCTCGAACAAAAATTAGTGTTCATATTCAAGTGAGCCAGGTAATTCTTATTGCCTTCGAACTGAGCAATATTTAACTGAAAATGATAAGAGGCATTTAAGAAAGCAGTACTACTAGTAAACACTTCTCTGAATCGAGTACAATCACCGTATGCCACCGTTAACATTTCAAGTATTTCTGAGCACCCAATTTCAATTTTTACACAAAATTTGATGCACATGCAAATTCTTTCGAATTATTTTTCCGATAGCAGAAAATCGCCGAACAAGCAAAACACTGAAACTGTGAATTTATATTTAAGATGATTGTACTAACATGAAAAAATAAAAAAATCGCTAATCGAATATACATAGCCCGCAGAATTTGAACATTTCCTTTATTTTTTGAACAGCCACGTATATCAAAGTCTATTTGAAAATGCATTTTCTGATATTCACTATTTATTCAAGCTTTCTGCATGAATTTTTCTATGCTCTTTCAAAATGAACTCAAATGTAGAATTCACGTTATTATTTTTGAAGGTGGTGGTTGTCTAATATGATATAAATTGATACGAAATCCTTGAAAGAATCTGTAGAAAATTAAAAGATACGCTATCACCTGAAGACGATTGTGGATATCAACAATAGAAACGTCGTGGAGTGTCATGGCTTGGAATCTTCTAATTTTTCATTTCTTGTTAATATTTGTTTCTAATTTTCATCTCTTGTTAATAGTTCGATTTTTTTGATTTTTTGGTTGTTGCTTGTATTTTATTTCATTGTAATTTCAGTTTTTTTGCTTAATATACTTGTTATTTTTCAGCTAATCTTTTAATTTTTTTTTGGTTGTTGCTTGTATTTTATTTCATTGTAATTTCAGTTTTTTTTGCTTAATATACTTGTTATTTTTCAGCTAATCTTTTAATTTTTTTACAGATTTTTTCAGGGATTTCACATCAATTCATATCACATTAGACAAAGGAAGTCTTAACTAATGAAATGCATCACGTTATTATGTGGGACCTCTGTTCGATGTGGGACCGCTGGTCCCGCCGAAATTACTCTTGACATAAAAAAATGGATAGATATAGTAAATATAACTCAAACTAATCGAAATAAAAAGTAATAAATTTTTCACCAGGTATGGATCCTGCCGTAGCCCCTTCATTAGAATTCACTCCCATTATAGTAGGAACGTGATTGAAGTGACCTTCTGATAAACCTCTTTCACTATAGTTGAAAAAGAAGGCTCCACTGTGATATGGTTCTATGACGGGACCAAATTGTATTCCTGCTAGTGGATTCTCTAAGGCTATCTGAAATGAACAAATGAGTTAGTTTTTCAATAAACCTCATTTTGATATGGATACAACATATATTTGGATTCATCCCAATTATATGTTAGCTAGATTGACTAGTTTAAAAAACAGGCAGACATTTAGAGGAGGCATTGCATTCGTAGAGAATAAAACCGAGTAATGTTTAAAATTTCGAGAATATATCAGCCCATCTTCAGGAACTCTATAGGTATGAATATGAAAAGTTGAAAAATATATTCAAATGAGTGGGATTCGCTCTTATGAAAAGTGAGTTTGAATACAATAAGCCGCAAAAATATTTGAATTATGAAAGACATTATTGATAAATAATGACAGACAGACAGACAGATTGTAACACATTTCGGAAACACTTCTAAAGTTATGTGAAAATTGAAAGAATTTTCATTATCAGCACCAATCGGCTTCCAGAGACTTCCGCTACGATACATAAACACTACTAATGCGCAGATCGGGAAAGTCTATTTTAAAGTGTGGTACGAAGTAATCCAATAAGGCGATATACATTTGAGTATCAGTCTGAAGTTTCAGTTAAAATGTTTGTGTTGTATTGACGATATGGCAGTGAAATGAGGTCGAGTTTAATTGGACAGTGTAGTCAATCATGGGTAAAACGTAGCAACATGCATAGAAACCCTGACGTTTCAACCGTACGCATTCGTTTTGTACAAATCTCTCGACGCAAGAAATGAGATTGGTATAACTTTGTGCACATGTTGATGGAACAAGAATTATTTCCATTGATAACATTGGCCCACCCTTAGCGCCTCTGTGAATTGATCTATTTATTTCATGAAGAATGGAGAGTATCGTTTATAGAATGTTTTTGTCAAAATATTCATTATAGGAAGGAGTTCACATGATTACATCATGATATTTCTATCCATCTTGAAAAATATGAAAATGTAATGGATCTGTGATCACATAACGCGAAAATTGAAATTATTCAAGAATGTCAAAGAAAGAATCTCCGAACCAATTATATTCCAGAAAATGTGTAATATTTCACAAATCTCATTTTGTTGTTTGATTTTTTCTCACATTCTTCAAGGCATGTAGTTCATAATGGGTTTCTTCGTTAACCAGCAGTCGTCGTCCCTTCACGGGAGACTACGCTAAGAATGAAATTTGTTCATGCTGGAGTTCAACTGATTTTTTTTAGCCTGTAATTTCCACATGGGTCAAATAATCAATACTGAACACAAGAAATTATATTCAAGTAACCCACATATCACACTAGCCTATAGTTCCATATTATGTCGTATATAAACTTTGAAAATGAGTAAGGATCAAACCGGTATCGATGATAAGCAGTGATTTGAAGAGTGGAACTCACTGAAAAATTAGCTACCAACCAAACGTTCAAACCAAGGTGTTTGAACTTGCTTTTCAGTGTCACTATTTTTCGATTTTGGAGACCATGGATTTTCCGAATTTCTTCCTGATGTTTCGCTGACGCAATTGGCTAGTTTCTTCAGAGGTTTGAACATCCTGGATCAATAGCCGAAGACTGAATATTCGGTTTCGTAACGCGTTTTCATATTGTCAGGTAGTTTGGAGTGCTAATACCTGGAATGCTGTTTGTTATTCTAGAACTTTTCAGAATGGGATTCCATATTCGACGCAGATTCACAGCTTCTTTTTTCCTATTTACAATTATTCGTGTGTTTGTGGATTTCTATTGCCTCCCGTTGGGGGCAATGAGTTCAATGTTTTCGATCAAACCGGTATCGATGATAAGCAGTGATTTGAAGAGTGGAACTCACTGAAAAATTAGCTATCAACCGAACGTCATCGACAAGATGTATGTAAACCCAGGTGTTTGAACTTACTTTTCAGTGTCACTATTTTTCGATTTTGGAGACCATGGATTTCCCGAATTTATTCCTGATGTTTCGCTGACGCGATTGGCTAGTTTCTTCAGAGGTTTGAACATCCTGGATCAATAGCCGAAGACTGAATATTCGGTTTCGTAACGCATTTTCATATTGTCAGGTAGTTTGGAGTGCTAATACCTGGAATGCTGTTTGTTATTCTAGAACTTGTCAGAATAGGATTCCATATTCAACTCAGATTCACAGCTTCTTCTTTCCTATTTACAATTATTCGTGTGTTTGTGGATTTCTATTGCCTCCCGTTGGGGGCAATGAGTTCAATGTTTTCGAACAGAATTCAGTGTTCTGCGACTGCCGACTTGTCCGTTTGACCCAGTCCGCAGTTCCTTTCATGCTACTTCAGCCTTGTCCCCATGGATCTTTTTGTTATTCTGTTATATAGCTTCTCACAAGTGGACGGTATGCGATAGACCCCTGCTGCTGATAGTGGGTCTCTTTTGTCTTTTGCAGACCTCAGGCTTTGTTGTATATCTTCCTGGTGGATTTGAAATCTGTTTTAATGTCGTGTTTCCCCAATAGTTTTCCATTATGTTTGTGACTCTAGGGATATATGGTAGAAACGCACGTGCAACCATTTGATCATTATTCCCGTTTTGAATTGTATGAGTCTTTAGTTGCATGGGTTTATTGATCTCGGGTACACTGT
The DNA here is from genome assembly GCF_000500325.1 of Leptinotarsa decemlineata. Taxonomy (NCBI): domain Eukaryota; kingdom Metazoa; phylum Arthropoda; class Insecta; order Coleoptera; family Chrysomelidae; genus Leptinotarsa; species Leptinotarsa decemlineata. Next base: position 81,023 of record NW_019290088.1, read on the forward strand.
ATTCATTCGATCCCAAGGTCACTCGGAGGTGTCCCCGTTCTTTCTCTAGATGCTTTGGTTCACATATTCCTCGAGCCCGTTCTGTATGACTTCTCTCTTCTGACTAGGATGGTGATTTGTTAGTGCTTACAGGTAACTATCCGTTAGCATGGGTTTTCGCCACACTTTATGGGTTAGTCTAGCACCATATCGTTGAATTATTACATCTAAGAATGCTAATCCTGTTCAGTCTCCATGGTGGACTTCATGCTTGGGTGTTGAACATTCAAGTGGTCTAGGAAAAGTTTCACAGCGTCTCTTTCACGTTTCCAGATGACGGAGGTGTCATCTACGTATCGCAATCACAAGGTCGGTTTCAATTCAAAGGTGTCGATTGCTTTCTCTTCAAAACGTTCCATGGAGTAGTTCGCTATCACTGGGCTGAGTGGACTTTCCATCGCCACATCACCTAGTTGTTCATAGAAGTTTTCCCTCCATTGAAAGTAACTCCCCGTGATACATGCTCTGGAGTGTTCGACTGTATCACTCGGAAACACGTGGAATAGCCCTCTCAGAGAGTCTTTCAGTGGAACATTGGTGAACAAGGACGCAACATCGAAGCTGACCAAGATATTCGTTGGCTCCAGCATTAAGTCGCTGATTTTACCAACGAAGTCTGTCGAGTCTTCGACGTAGGAGTTTGTCTTTCCTTCATGACGATGGAGGAGCGTGGCTGGATGTTTCACCAAGGGATAGGTTGGTTAGCTTGGGACACTGACTGTTAGTCTCAGTAACATGTTAGTTTTGTGTACTTTAAGAAGACCGTAGAGCCTGGGTGGAAAGCATAGCCTGGGTGAAAGGATAGCAAACAGCATGACAGCAGGAAGAAAACAGTAATGAATGTTACTTACAAATCACTTGATCCAGGTACAGGTATTAGCAATCTTAACTAGCTGACACAGCATAAATACGTGTTATGAAACCGTAATTTTCATTCATCGGATAATAATCTAGGATGTATAAACCTTTGAGAAGCTAGCCACTCGCGCCAGTGAAACGTCAGGAAAAAATTCCAAAAATCCACCCGGAAATAATGACACTATTGTCAAGTAGTATCACTCGAAGTATAGTCAGCATCTCTGTGAATGGGAGGCTGAAACTTATAGGATCTCTCCATTATTATTTTATCAAGAGTGTCCTGGGTCGATAATTCTTGACGAAATATTTTACATGGGTGAGGGATCCAAGTGATCACACCAGAGATATTCTATGCATCTTGGTTATCGAAAATGACAGATTGAATTACGGATTCAGTGTAACTATTGTTTCCTACTCGATATTCAGGTGATAGTGAATTTTCAGAGCTCAAGTTTCACTTGTGAGACAAAATTTATTTCTGCTGAACTGTGGAATATGATTTTTTCACCGATAATATCAAAAAATTCAATGTTGGTTATGAATATCATTCTTTCCAAATATTAAAAAGAATAATGAATGTTTTAGATGAAAAGTTTCAACATATGTCAGTATAACAAACTTTAATAATATTTACGAATAACTCACCGCCGATGCTTCTGCAAGGGATCCCTGTTGAAGAGTTCTGTAGTCGATTTTTCTCAACCCTTCAAGTATCTTACTTGTATTAGATGAGTCCACGTTGAATAATTTTGCTACTTGATGAGCTGTTCTATTGGCTTCTCTGTGTAATGCCCAAAGACATAGAGAAGATCCACTTTCTAGAATGGCCCTTTGGTATGTTCCTGTGAAGCAATATCAAAATTCGCTCATGACACAAACGTATAGTAGCATCAACAGTAAACGAAGGTGATGACAGGTCTCTCTACGATGACGCCATCTAGAGGCGTCCCCATAGAAGGTGTTGAATCACATGTTCATCAACATTCAGTTGTAGGCTATCCAACTGAACATTCAGGTATTCCGACTCGAGAATTACGTCCGAAAATAGAATGTCTGACAAAGGAAGTTGATTCATTCATTCCACTGAGCACATTTCATCCCTTCACAATTATTGAAAATCACATTTACATGAGGTGCAATTAATAAAAAACAAATAAATGTTACTCATTATTGAATCAGATACCTTATACTACAAAATTATTCGAAATATCCGATTATATAGTGATATTTTGAACATCATTCGAAATAAGTACACAAACGTGATACACGGAGTCAATTTGAAGAAAGTGGCTTATTTTGAGGTAAATGAAGATAGTTTTAAATAATAGAATGAATATAATTCTTTTGAAAGGAGTTTTTTGTGAAGGAGTCGATATTTATACATTTTATAGGTTTTGAAACTCTATCTAAAGAATAAAGCAATAGAGAATCTGCTAGAGAAGTTCACCCTGAAAGAAGAATTTGATTTGACAGCCTAAATAGCTTACATAATCCAGTCATTTAAGCTTAAATTAGGTAAGAAACTCGGAATTCGAGATACCCAGCTGTAAGTGTATATTGACACCCTAAAAGTTGTCTCAAAACCTACATATGGTAGGGTGTAAGCAACTATTAAATTTCAAGGTCAAAGGTCACAAAAATCGTTTTTTTGCGCTTTTTTTGTAAATATCTCATTTCCTATGGGTTTTTTGCTATTTGTATTCATTAT
>NW_019290088.1:84179-116292 GCF_000500325.1 Leptinotarsa decemlineata
CGATAGTTCATCAACTATATATGGCGCGTTTTCGACCGGAGGCACCGGTTGACCTGAAGTGATGCTGTGACCGCGCGCTCTCCGCCCTCTATCTCGAAAACGGTTCACCGTATAAAAAATTAAAAAAAAAAATTGTAGAGAATTTTGTATTCTACAATATTGATAATAAATACAAATAGCAAAAAACCCATAGGAAATGAGATATTTCCAAAAAAAGCGCAAAAAACCGATTTTTGTGACCTTGAAATTTAATAGTTGCTTACACCCTACCATATGTAGGTTTTGAGACAACTTTTAGGGTGTCAATATACAAGTATTTACAGACTTACAGCTGGGTATCTCGAATTCCGAGGTGAACTTACTATAATGACTGGACTAACATGGGACACATAGGAATTTGCTGACACCTAATGCACTTTGGAATAACGGATTGTGTTGAATAACTATTGTGGAATATACAAAAATCAGAAGAGATAATGAGAATGCCTTCTAGTTTTCTACTCTAGGCCGACAGAAACAACAAATTTAGTTCTAGACAAATATCTGGGAACCCATAAAATGGCGTCCAATCATCTGAAAAAACAATTTGTTCAGGCCAGTCTCAACTCTCTACATGGTAGGTTAATAGACTGACATCTATCAGAAAACAACTACTCCTCTGGCTAATACCACGAAGAGCGTTGAATTATATCCGACAGGTGTCAATGCAGGATTCTTCACTGAAGTTATTCCTGCATATGCTGTTGGCGATACAACTACATCGACTTCATGTTGATGATAGATACTACTTTGCACTGACGAGTGGCCAAACAGCCCAGAACCGGTCTGCAAGATAAAACCACACAATTCAATCATAAATTACGATTTTTATGTCACGGAATAAGTTTGATCTACTTATGTCATCGATGGCAGCATAATGACATTCATTCACTTATTTAATTAAATACATGGTGTAACATAAGTACGTTGAAATATTCAAGTGACGTATTCCTGATACAATTTTAAAAAAAAAAGTCTATATGAACTTGTGTCCGAAAATGCCTCATTTCGGAGATACGGGGTGTTGAAATTTTTGTTCGCTTTTTGAAAATAACTCTGGCAAAAAATAAGTTATTTGCACGGAATTCGGTACCCGGGGTTTTTTTGACGTGGGATATCATAATTTTGTATTAATTTTTATGTAACATCTACGCTACATTATTTATTTCAAGTGGCCCCAACTTTTTTGACAGTAAACTTTTGGTACTTTTCATGAAAAAACCGTTTTCGAGATATTTACAATTTTCTATATCGATGCATATTACTTAGCTCCTAGGGCGCTAAGTGAAGTTGCTGAGAACATTACAAAAACTAAGTATGTGGTGGATCTCGTCAAAATAAACAACATTTTTCTACAAAACGTTTAACGAAGAATGATTCTTTTTCGAAATACCGATTGTTGAAATTTTTCAAAACATGGTAGGTTTTTGTCATAAGTTTTTTGAAATTTTAGTTATTCTCATCAAACTTTATACGCAGTATACCCGTACAGACTTCTTCTAAACCGAGCATTATCGAACTGCTCATTCAATCCAAATAAAAAAAAAGGCAGGTTCAATTATTCAATTAGAAAGTGCTACATTTCGGAGTTTGTAAAAAACAATTCGGAGAAATACTATGTTATTCATTAGGAAAATAAACATATAAAAATTGAACGAAACAATTATTCAACTGTTCAAAGTGACCCCCAACAGTAATACAAGCTTCTTCTCTCCTCATGAAAGAATCCCGCACCCGTTGAAAAATGCCCGGAGTGTTTCTTACTGTTTCGCAGCAAGCTATGATGCGATCCCTCAACATTTCCTCGTTTCAATAGAGCTAGCATAAACTAGTGATTTCAGGTGTCCCCAAAAGAAAAAATCGACGGGATTGTGGTCCGGTGACCTCGGGGGGCCAATGCTCAGTGCCTCCTCTTCCTATCCATCGTTGGGGATATGCTACGTCTATAAAATTTCTTGCTATCATACTAAAATGAGCAGGAGCTCCATCGTGCATAAACCAAGAATGATTTCGGAGACCATGTGGTTATCTTCCGCCCAGATGTGGTTGTCATGGAAGTTCATGATACCATTTCTTGAAAAATTTGTCTCATCTGTGAAGAGCATTTTCGATAGAATTTGCCGATGTTGTTCGACTTTTCTTTGAAGCCATCGAACAAATTCAATACGTGGGTGGAAACCACGAAGCGTAAGTGCCTGGACACGCTGAATATGATAAGGATATACTTGCAGTTCCTCTAAAATTCTGTAAACTGTCATGTGACTCACATTTGAAGTTTGACAAATTTTTCTTGTACTTGTCTCTGGATGTTCACTAATTTCTTCGAGAACCGCCTACTCTAATTCTACATTTCTTGTAGTCCGTGGCCGTCCTACTGCAGAATTCGTTTCAAAGCTTCCAGATTCGGAAAGTCGCCAAAAAAAATTCACAAATGTCGCTGCACAAGGAGTCACGCGTTGGGGATACCTTTCCTGATAGATGCGTCTGATCTGGCTTGAATTTCCGTCAGCCAAGCCGTATGCAAAAACCATATCAGCCATTTCAGCATTCGTAAAGTCGAGCATGGTACTGGATTATTTTAACGTACTTATGTTACCCCCTCTATAATATAATTTAGATAGATACTGAGGAGCCCTATGTAGGTAAAAATTTTGCCAATCATTCAGTATATTGTGTAGAAATCCTGTGAATGATATCTCATATGATTCTATAACGAATGTTTGGAAAAAAAACTGAGTAGAGAAAAGTGTTTTTTGTATAATTCAGTGTTCATATGAAAGTTTCGAAAGAATGTTTCTTTCGTGTAATTCAATGTTTATATGAAAGGAGCTGTTTCAGGAGGGCTTTTTCTTCCAGTTTGTGTCTGAAAGTTACTTCTTTCCATGATCTACACATCATGTATAGAGTTACTTCTTTTGAAATCGATTGCTTCCTTTCTTTCTTTGGAAGATTCCCACCTTATTTTGTATCAAGATGGAGTAGTAGAAAGCCAAAAACTTTCCCAAAAATTAGTCACTCCTAAAAATGAATTGATGGATGTAGCCGTTACTACGTGGTAGAAAATTATAGTGAAGAAAAGTGAAATGAAACTGTCTTCATTATGATTTGTGTTTACCGTTCTATGGTTTTTACCGCTTTCATTTGTAACTAACGTTATTGCAGTTTCGTCTCATGAGGACATTTTCAAACTTATACATTACAATTTAACAAAATGTATAAGTTTGAAAATATCATTATAGGACGAAACTGCAGTAACATTAAACAAAATGTATAAGTTTGAAAATGTCCTTCTAGGACGAAACTATAGTAACGTTAGTTACAAATAAAAGTGGTAAAAAATATAGAAAGTTTCAATTACCTTTTCGTCACTTCTGAAAATATAACCGTTTCAATAACCGTTTTTTTGAAAAATCGATCGATAAAAGAATTAAGAAACTGCCACAATAGAACATAAATCAGCTCAGAATGAACATAAGGCTGTTAACAAAAAAAATTAAAAAATTCATGAGAGTAAAAAAATGTATGGACAACCGAATGTAAATCTAGATGAATGTAACGAAATATCTAACAGAGAAACTTTATACAATAGTACAGAGAATAAATAACTTCGATTGTCTTTTAAAACTGAGAGACAAAAAACAAGAAATGATGTATTTCGTGTAATTTTCTGATTTGCTATGACTCGTAAAATTCTTATTTGAATGGCTAATTTTGGCAAAAAACTATTTTTTTCATCTAACCCAAAGAGATTATAATGAATATATATAATGAAAATTTCAGATGTTGTTCCAGAATGAAAATGAATAAAAGTTCAATATACAAAATCATAATCCTTATATTCACTTCCCCAAACACCATAATTGCATTTCCATTATTTTTCATTTTCCATTTTTCAACTGTCTGTTATACCAAACAAATATATCAAGATCAAACACAATCTCCAACTTCAGTAGGGTATTTAGGGTATTTTTGACAGTGTACATTACGTCATTCGAAACATATTTTTGTTTGTATTTTGCTTACTTTCAATAATTTTTTTAGATATGATTATTTTTTCATTATCAGTATAAAATTTTCTCTTTGTTGAATTAGGATATGATGAATGAGTGAACAACAATAGTTGATGAGCTGCAACATACACACCTTCTGCTCAGTTATACTGCAATTGTTTGTTATGGTTAGATTGTGCTTACTTTCACCAAATGTTATTGTTATGATTGAGTAGAACTGGCCCATACTTGATGAAAATCCATATTAAAACTAATTAATACAGTGTTTCGCTATACAACAGTTTCCTCAAGTGCTTGAGTGAAAATCATACAATAAACTGTATTAATTATTTTTTTTGTTATTGTTATGATTATGTTTTTCATTATAAAGATGAAATTTTCTTTGAAACATATCAATAGACAATGTTAGTGATGATATTATGAGCTGTATATATACACACCATTTGCACAATTGGACTGTAGTTGGTAAGAGACGGAGGCTGAACCAGCGCTTTGACCAAAAATAGTTATTCTGTTATGATCACCTCCAAAATGATTTATATTACGTTGTATCCATTTCAATGCCAGACATTGATCTTTGAGAGCTAAATTTCCAGGAGCAATCGTATCGAGAGTACTGAAATATCCAAAAATTCCTAGCCGGTAATTGAAAGATACGTAAACCACATCTGCTTCAAGTAACCAGTCTGGAGTGTGCAGCGAATAAGATGAGTTTCCAGCAACGAATGCTCCACCATAAATATATACCATAACTGCTTTTTTTTCGGTCAACTAAAATATTGAAAGTGTTTTTTTTTTATTCGATCTCCAATGTGGCAATATTTTTAATTTCTCTAAACAGAAATTTTACGAATTTTTATTTCATATGATATGAAAACCTCTTTGTACCATATAGATGCGATTATTTATCTATTTCAGCTTGAGTATTATTTATTGAGGGTGGACTCAATGTTTTCGAGCTAATCATTATTCAGTGGGCCTTCAAAACGTATCACACGGTATATCTGCCAGAGTCAAAATTTCCTAGAGGAACATAAAACCTCAATAGGTTTGTAAAGAAAACAAATTTTGAACCAAAATTTATTACAAAATTTGCAACCCTCTAAGTGGGGTTCCATCTCACAATTTTTCAAATCACAAGCAATACGGGAAAAAAGACGTTTTTAATTGTCGTAGTTTTGACAAACTTCTGTAAGGGTCTAAAATTAATGTGTAATGGAAGGACACTATCACTTTGAGATATGTTCCTGATAGGTTTTCCTCTCGTTCACGAAAAAAAAATTGTCTATACTGTCCAGTTAACTTCCTCTCAGTTTCTCTCATGTATGAAAATATATAGCATGGACATACCTGAAAGTAATGGATGTCCTTCCATAAAGTTAATTCGAGAAGTTGAAGTTACAAACTTTGAAAAATCTTTTACTTTCCAAATAGATCAGAAGTCAAAATTTATCAATATCGCTGTTGTTGTTAACAAAAAATCATTTTTGAAAGGCTGAAAGGCAACCATGAAGATAATATGATGGAAGCTGGAAAGTGATGTATCTGTTGTAGAATGAACTGCGAGGAGTGTGATGGATTATATTGCTCAAAACACTGGAAACCGGTCATAAACACCTATGTTTTTGATGTATTCAATAATTTGAATACATCAATATGTAACACAAAAACTACTAACATCGAAACAGTCTTATTTCAAACAACTCATCGTTTACTCATCTTTTCAGTAAAATTTCTCTTTAGTTTGTACCTTAGAAATCACTGTCATGTGAACAGCATGGATGTAAAACCGAATTGCAGAATGAGGCTACATTTTGTTAGATATGAAATAAGTGAAATGGGAGTGGAAGATTCAGTATAGTCCATCTCCAATTCAGATAGTCCATCTCCAATTGACACCTACTTGGTTGATAAAATAAGTTTTGAGAAGAGTATTTCAGTTTTGGTATGTGAGAAAAGTTTTTATGAAATTCATCAGTTCGTACAACCCTTGTCTAATATGATATGATTTGAAATCTCTGATATATCAAATGAAAATGAAAATCAAAAAGAATAGCTGAAAATGACAATTATATTGAGCAAAAAATTTCAAATCAAACAAACAATTCAAAATTGAACAAGTAAAATGGAATAAAATTTAAAAATCAGTAGATTTCAAGCCAAGTTACTACACAAAGTTTCGATTGCCAGTAACCACAATAGTCTTCGGGTTATCACTCAAAGACGATTTTGGATACCAACAATCGAAACGTCGTCCATGGGTCATCACCGGAAGATGATTGTAGATACTAACAATCGAAACGTTGTGAAGTAATTTGGCTTGAAATCTCCTAATATTTAATTTTTATTTCATCGTAATTTGTATGAAGGTGATTGAAAATGTGTCATGTCATTATGAAACCCATTGTAATTTTTTGCTTGTTATTCCCACCTATTCTCTTTAATTTCCAATTTCATTTTTTATTTCAGAAATTTCAAATCGTTGTCAACCACATTTGAACAAAAATTTTTAATTGTATTTATACCATAATACAGGTTTCAGGTTTCTATCTTTCAGTTTCAATAGTTTATTTATTCAGAATATGAATCTGAGGGTACAAAATTCAACCAGAATAGAGGAATACTCGTATAGTAGACATTTCGTGTGAGTCCCCTTGTGTTATTTTAGCATTAAAGTTAGCAAGAGTTGATTTCATCACAAGACAATTTTCAGCAAAGAGATATTTAGATATATTTTGGTATATTGTACCTACTCATCTTAATAAACCCTAATATGTGATTTAAAATCCAATACTGTGATTACAAAATAACATCAAATGGGATCAGAAACTTACAGATCACTTACCGATGTAGTATACACATTCACGTATAGACAGTCTTCTGAACCGGTTACATCAACTATTCCTTGTACACACTCTGGTTTATCCTTAGTAGCATTCAGTATACCAGTCCATTTGAAATTTTTTTCCGGAGGCTGAAATGACACTTGATGATGGAATATCGGTCTGAATAATTATTTGATGTTAAATTCGAAATTCTGCTCTAAAATTACACAGGACTCTAATCATCTTATAGAAAGTTCAGTGGCTGGCCGTAACTCCGTACTGGAATGAAGAACCATTGTTGCAGAGAACTTGAACTCACGAAACGTTACAATTAAAAGTTAGGGACAACTAATAATCATTGATTTATCGATNGGGCATTAAGATAAATGTTACTAAGGATATCAGGCGAATCAACTAAATTATTTATGACTTCAAAGAGGAACTTCACATCTGAAATTACTCTTATATTCGCTAGTGTTGATATGTTTAGTTCATTCCGAACATAGATACGGTTATTGGGGTGGAGTGAAAACCATTTTTTATTGATATAGTCTATGAATATATTCTGTACCTTCTCAAGTTTATTTATGTAAATGTATCTAGGGTTTCATATTACAGAGCCATAACTCAGAACACTATTCACGTGTGACATATTGAGAGTACGAGGAGTCTGTATATTCTCAAATTCTCGACAAGTTTGCATTATGAAACGTAACATTTTGTGAGCTTTTTTAGAAATTTAGAATATATGTTCATGGAAAAGCATTTTCGAATCAAATATTACTACTGAGTCCTTTATTTCCCTGACAGTTTGTAAGGGACAAGAAGATATTTGATATGAGTGATTAAGATTGTTTATTACGCGTCAACATCAGAAATTGAATGGTATATTGTGAGATCATCTGCAGACATTAGAAAATTGGCAAATCGAAAGCATTGTGATATATCATTCATATAAATATTAAATAGAAGTGGCCCTAGATGTTTTCCTTGGGGCACTCTAAATGTAATTAGGAAATGTTCTGATTTGTGTTTGAATTAATGGACATAGCCATTACTACGTGGTAGGAAATCATAATGAAGAAAAGTGAAATGAAACTGTCTTCATTATGATTTGTGTTTACCGACTGTTACCGCTTGACAACGATCAGTCACATAAGATTCGCACCAGTTCAGCAGATTGCCATTTACCTCGACTTCAGCGAGCTTCTGTAGCAAAACTAAGTGATCGATTTCGTCAAAGGCCTTGCTGAAGTCGGTGTAAATAGCGTCAACATGGTGTATGTCATCGAGACTATGCCGGATATATTCAGTGTAGGTGAATAAATTCGAGTCAACTAATCGTTTCTTCATGAAGCCATGTTGTTCAATGATAATTATATTTTTGACCTTGAAGAACAAGTTATCAAATAGAATGGATTCAAAAGTTTTTGCTATGATGGACAATTTTGACAATTTTTTTTGGCCATATTTGAAGACTGGGTTTATATCAGCTTCTTTCCATACTGAAGGAAACACGTCCTCTTTGAGGGATTTATTGAAGATTATGTGAAGTGGTAATGCAATCTATTCAGCACAGTTTTGAGGAATGTTGTTGGTAGCTCATCTGGTCCCACTCCTTCATTTGGGAGATTTTGAAGTTTTTGAAGGATAGATTGTGAGGGAATGTTATAGAAACAAATGTTGACATGTGATTCTTGATATGTTGCGTTATGAGCTGGGATAATTCTTTTCGGATTGAAAACCGAAAAAAATATTCTGAAAATGTTTTGCACATTTCACTAGGCTTTGTATTTATCCTACCATCAACTCTATGAACATCAACAATATGAATAGATCACAGGTTAGAAAAAAAAATTCCCAATGAAACCACAGACACTTTCTACAAAATCCAATTTTGTGTTGGGTGAAATATCTCGAAAAGTGAACATTATTATTATTTGATTTGTATTCGTAGATTGCTTCTTACCCAGAAAAAAACCATGACGAAAATCCGGTAAACGCAACTGAAGTGCTATACATTGGAGGAATTACAATTAATTGTTTGTAACATTTGCAATTTGGAAAAAATTTTGATGATGTTGTAAATATCCCGAATTTGGGAAGTGGTATACGTTGATTTGAAGTAACTCAGTTATTCATTCAAAACTAGTCGGCAGCAAAAAAAGGTATTCAGAGTTCCATTCAGAACCCAAACCAGATAAAAATGCGGATGGCGATTGAATAACCTTCGTTCTTCAGACATACCAAATGGCTTTATTTGCCCGTGGCTCAATGGAAAGCGGCAAATCTACAGATTGGTAAAAATAACTCTCCTTCTCTGAGAAATATGCTTTCAATAAAATTGAGTAGAAACGCAAAAAGTAGTAGCTGAAATGAAACAATTCACTTTGGTTCCTGAACCACAACAGAAATCTCTTCAGGAACTGCATGTTCCTTATAAAAAAAAACAATAAAAAAATCTTGTAACGGTTGACAAAAGTTGTCAGTCAAATATTACTGAAATAGTTTGAATCAACTTCATATGAAGTATTGATTTGAGCATTCATTGTCAATGGTTTCCACAAATCACAAATTTGGATCATACCTTTCAGTTGTGATGCACTGTTCGGAACCTTTGGTGTAGTAATGAATATCACCAGAGTTTTTTCCCCAACACCAAATCGCTATTTTAACGCCTCTTCATCTTGAAGATGATAACTTGGTGATCGAAACATGTGTCGAGGCATTAAAATAGCGGTTTGGTGTTGGGAAAAAACTCCAGTAATATTCATACCTCTCAGTTATTAGTTGCCACACGTACATCTATTTCACATTGCCAATATACAAGAATCAAACAAAATAGATGAATGAATTTGCAAGAATTCCTTCGTGATGGATTAGAGGATAAATGATTGGTTAGTGAATGAAGTGTTCTAAAACGGTTTCCTTCACAAGTAATTCTGAAAAGCTCTCCATGAGCCAAAAAGGTGAATCTCGGGGTTCTATTATGAAGGTGGATGAGGCTGGCAAAAAATGAGAAAAATTCTTGGTTGTACTAGGTGAAACAATAAACATTCCTTTTCCTTTCACCTGAAGTTATAGTACAGGAAACGTCGAAAAAAGTCAAAACGTCATCAGGAGTTTGCTGTTTTAGACGAACAACATTCGTTGTCAATTTGTGCATCTGAAATGATTCTTCACTTTACGTTTTCGAAGTTATATACATGAAATATTTTAATGCATCCATCTTCTTTGGCAATTTTTAAAGAGCTTTTGAACACTATACTTTTGCAATATTCGCTGCTTCAATCTCTGCTGTCCGTCATTCCATATTCGCTACCACTAACTGACCACAAATTAACAAATCCAGCCTAATCTTGAGTGATGATATAGAAGTTGATGCAATGAATAGCTTGAACCGAAATGCCCATCTTTTATTTATTTTGGAGTCGATTTGTCTCTAGATCCCAAAAATAAACGATCCATTTCCCTGTTGATGCCAAAATGTGGGAAACATAATCATTATTTCTTTTCGTCAAAAAGAGGAGGCAATGGATATACAGTGTTATCCCCAAAATATGCACTATATGGGATACTTATTTATTAAGGGTTTTTCGACAAAAAATTATTCCACATGAAAGTTTGTGCATTCCCTGAAACTGAATATGCACCAACAAAATGCAGTAAAACACACGTAATATACGAGGAGCCTTCATTTGATTTTGAGATAAGAGTAAAGTACCCTTATTTTGGAAAATCTCGGGAAATGTTACCTAGAAAAGTTATTGAGCATTAATATATCTAGATGTTTAGTTTTAGGGGATGCACAAACTTTCATCAAGAATAACATTTTGTCGAAAAACCCTCGATAAATAAGTTTCCCACATGGTGCATACTTTGGGGATGACACTGTAGATGGATGGATATAGAAAGTAATGAAAACGAAACAGCACTTAAGTAATTATCCTATGAATAAATTATATTCTTTATTTCATATTTCAGCTCCGATATCGAACTTTTCAAATATTCCATTACTAACTGTGGTTGATATTCATTATAACGATATAAATGTGAAATTCCCTCAAATTAACAGTTGAGTGAATAACTATTATTCGTTTGGGTACGATATTGCTTAAGTTTGTTTAGCTATTCTTTCGTATACCGAATGACAAACTTGTGCTGTCATCCAAACAAGGGCTCTCTGAATTAACGTTAATTATTTTGTCTTTCTTTACTAAGTGTCGCAGAAAAGGATGACGCCTAAAAGTTTATGTTTAATACACCAGGTATGTAATGATTCATTGCTCAGAGTAATATCTTACATTGGTTCATTGGAAACTGTTAATAAAATACTTACACTGAATCTCAGGTTGCCTACTGGAGGCTTTGCAAATGGTATTCCTTGGAAGGCGATATACGGTTTATTAAGGTTGGCTGTTTTATCGTATCTACCACGAATTCTACCGTCGCCAATTGTTACAACAGGGTCCCCCTTATACTGAAAATTATAATGAAAATATAATCATCTGAAATGATCAAAGTTACGATTCAAGTCATTTTGGTAACGGTACAGGTCAGATTGGAGAAAAAAATTTTGAGTATGTATGTGTGAATTCGTTCACCAACTCGCAAAAAATATTCATCAAATATTCATCAAATATTCATCATATGAAAATGAGTTCCAAAATTATTGAATCTGAAATTTTTCATATTTCATCTCCGAGAAATTACTTTTCTGACAATACAACTTGTTTATCAATAACTGCGACTGCGGTAGTCTAGCCTATTCACATACCTGTTCAAACATTATTCATGCTTTCATTTGAAAATTTCATGAAACACTAATGATTTGGCATCAAAGTTTAAGCATGAGCTGAATTGTATTTTCAACAATTTTGAAGCAACAGTATCATGGGTATTATAATACCTATGATAATGTTGCTCTACTTCAGCTTTGGTTAAAAAAATACGTTTACATATCCAAACCTAGTACGATAATTTGATTCATTTTCAACCACAACAAATATTTTGTAAAACTTATATTAAAGGCAAGACCGTTATCATGACCTATAACAATCATTTTGAAAACGCCAAAGGGTCGGTTGTGGAAATTAACTTCAGATTAGAGTTATGATAAATGGAAACGACCAGCTCATATGTGGTCTTGATGAGTCTGTTGAAATCTTTTCAAATCTGTTTTCCGTTAACTAGCTATCGTACATGTATTAACGATAACCCTAAGAAGTTGAAACTTTTGCGAGCTGATGATAAACGTAGTGTCACATTTCAAATTGTGATTCTTAGCACGAATACTATTTAGATAATGTCAGAACAGGTGACTATATAGATAATGTCACAACAGGTGACAGTCACAACAGGTGACATTATCTATATAGTATATCACAAATTCAATTTTTTCAATAACTTTTTGGTTAATAACTTTCTCCATCATTTATTTACTAGTGAAATACATTTTCATTTATAGTAAAATTGTTTTTTTTTCACATATGAGGATAAAAAAATGCCTTTTACCTGCCCATCTCTTACATTGATAGATACTTTTTGGAAACTATTCGCAAAACAAGCGAGCAATATATAAATTTCCAAGTTCATTTTATTTCACTGTTTTATTATGAATGTTAGCGGATTATCGCTTTTATATGAGGATGCAGTCTTATCAGCAATAATTAGCATGTGCCTGTTACGAAAAATTCAAGTGATTTCTGAAAAAATTTCACAATATATCGGCTGTCAACAAAAAGGAATTTGAAGATTTGCGAAACATCTACTATAATCCATACAGAAATATCATGATAAATTGAGAAAGTAGACAAAGAGTGAACATTCCCTATGAATTCCATTGGAAATATTTTTCTTATCAGAGAATTGACATTATCGCAATACTTGGACGTATAAAAATGAAAGAAGTTTATGTTGAAAACATATATAACATAACATATAAAACATATAAAAATTCGTATGAAGACATACAAATGAAAAAGTAGTTTCTCAAATATCTCAGATGAATTGGTTATTATGTCGTCAGCATAAAAATCTGACATTATTGAAAAGGGGCATTATAGCTTCAATTCTGAATTTTATTTGAGTTATGGTGTTATGGATTGAGTCCAACATATCACATATAATGGCCGCAATGAGGAATTGACCGCGGTGGTAGTGCGCCCGACTCACGATCGGAAGACCGTGGGTTCGATTCCTGCCTCGACCAGAGAATTTATTTGGTTGAAGCTGGGATGATTCTGCAACCGTGTTAGGAATCACACGTTGAAAGGTAGGACCTCGTTAGTCCTTAGCTCAACTTCTGAGAGTTGTCGTTCGTTTTGAACAGATTCAAACAGAGACAGAAAATGAACCCAGATAAAGGTTATTTGGCATTCTCTGCCAAGTTGCAACGTAATAAATCAGACAGTACCACAACAATAATAATTCAACAGAAGCTGAATTTTTATATTTTTGTACTTTTTGAGATAGTAGTAGTGAGATTCTATATAAGACTTCCATTTTGATAAACATTTTCTCTCTTGGAATTGTACTTAGTGGTAATTATGAAACCGTCCGAAAATGCCACTAATCCATTTGATAGACACAAAATCACTCCTCTCTGCAGAAACTTCGAACATCTTCTGCGAATGCATTCAATTCAATAAATAGTATGTGTTGAATTTTTGATCAGACCTATTAACTAATGATGAAACGGTTTCAAGCCATGTCAAATAATGACAAACATTTCACAACACACTTCGTTTTCATAAAAACTCATTTACAAGATTTCCCAACTTCTATTTACATAATTTATTGTGTTTTGACAATTCAACAAAGTACCGTTCCTGATTCAGTAAGAAAATATCAACAGCCATAAAACTGTATTTACTATTTCCCAATACTAAAGAAACAACAATTTAAAATAATCTCTTATTACCCCTGCAATCGGTCAAACAGTCACCTTCAACTGTCAGGTAAACAAATCGAAGTCACATGTACGTTTTATCATTTATCATTATCATTCACTCAGCATTCGCATCTACACGACTAACTCGTCCTAAGGCAACTCTGCAAGTTTCAAGCACACCTGTATACAGGGCCGCAGCGAAAAGAAAAACCAGGGGGGGGGGAATTCAAATTTTCTCAACTCCACCAGCAAAATTTCCCAACTTTCGAAAAAATGAAAGCCGAGGGATTAGTTACTACTATAATATATTAATTTTCTTACTTAGCTATCCAAAGATTGGCTGAATGCTTATGCCCGTTAGGGTATGCATAAACAAAAATAAATTTTAGTGATTATAAAAATAATAATGGGAATTATTCTACTTTGGACCAAGGTCCTTGGTCTTCCACCATATCCAACATGTATAGGAATTTGAATTGAAGTGGTTATATTTTTAGGAGTGATTAATTTTTGGGAAAGAAAGTTTTTGGCTTTCTACTATTCCATCTGATACAAAAAAAAGTAACTCTATACATGGATGTGTAGATCATGCAAAGAAGTAACTTTCGGACACAAACTGAGAGAAAGTCCTCCTGAAACAGCTACTTTCATATAAACTCTGAATTAAACGAAAGAAAAAAAAATCTTTCGAAACAAATACTTCTATATCAACACATAATTATGAATTATGAAGCAGATCAAGCTTATTCCGTGACATTAAAAAATCGTAATTCATGGATGAAGTGTGTTTTTTCTATAATGTTATCCAATTTGGTACTGACAGCCTTAGGGCAAGTGTCTTAAGGCGAAACATCGGTGTATACCAGTGAGGGTGATAGTGTTCCATGTGAGTACAACATTTCAAAACTTTTTCCCAAGTCGAAAAAGCAGGGGGGGAGGTTCCCCCCATTCCCCCAATGGCGACGGCTCTGCCTGTATAGTCTGGAACTTCTGTCCAAGGGCACCAAAAATTATGATACAGGGCAGGGCTCATTCTATGACCTCTAGCAACTTTTTGAAAAATTTCAAGAGGAGCTCGAAAAAATTGCAAAAGTTATAAACAAATCAGTTAAAAAAAGAAGCTTTAATTTTTTGCAAATATCTCGGTGAATATTCCTTAAAAAAGTCCCACCTCTCGGAACTCTATCACCAATATTTACAATTTTGAATTGATGGCGAAAATAGCGCTAAAATCGGGTGATGCGCGTCCTGTACGTGTTGACCGATATAAAACAATAAAAATTATTTCAATCCATTGAATATCATTATAAAATACAAATCACATACCTTCTAACCACTTGAGTAAACGAAAATCCATGGAAAAACATAATCTCATGATTATTTCATTAGATATATTTTAGTTGATTAACTAATTTCTACAAGTTTTGAATTTACATAAAAACCATCACACATTGTTATCAATAATCAAAGACGTTAACAAGTGACAAAATCAAGTGAGGTAATGAAAAAAGAATTCCAAATATTAAAATTTTTTCGTATTCTTATTATTTGAAGTTACATAAAAATGATTTTTCATAATTTCAAGCTCTATTTGTTTGAATAATTGTTACAAACAAAGGTATTGTTCATAAGATAATTGAAGTTTTTTTTGGGGATTTTTATTAGTGACCTTATCAAACTTCATGTCGCGATGATCACAAAAACCAAAAAATTGTTACTGTTACTTCTATTTACTTATATAAATTACTGAGCCATATCTACCGAAACCGAAATAAACTGCCAAAAAATTCTGATATTCACAGCCACAACACAAGGCATAAAAACGACTTGTTGCAAAAAAAATCGAACCACACTTTCCACAAAAAATCACCTCTGATGATTGGAGCGTCTTACTTCAATAGGCTTCCTTATAATATAAAAAATAGTAACACGTACGGAATTTTTAAAAGTAGGTTAAAGAAAATTTTAATGAATCATTGTTTTTATAGCTTACGGGAATTTGATGACTTCCTTTCTAGTAGTGTTAACTGAGTTCATAGTGTTTATTGTGCTTTATGATTTTTTTATATTCATATCAAGATGTCTTGTATACTTGTTTTATGTGTCATTGTATTTATGTGTATATATTCTATTTTGTCAACCTAACCTGTAAACTTGTACTTTAGGAGTATCTTTTTTTGTAGTAAGATTGTGGGGTTATACACCACACCAGACACGTCCAATCCATTGTATAAGAAGAAAACGGATTTAATAAATTTGATTTGATTTGATGAATATTATAATTTTTGAAAACAAAATCATTCCTTAAAAATGTTTTCATTGCTTTAAAAAAAAAACTTTTTTTTATTTATATTCTCTTTATTTAATTGATAAACAATTTGTTCTGAACAAACTTATCCCTACGATATATATTTTAGCTTTAAGAAAATTTTTTCAATAAAGGATTTTATTTTAAAAATAATATTCTTCACTGATAAAAATCCTCCCAAAATAATTTCAAATATCTTATAAACATTACGTTAGTTTATAACAATTTTTCAAACAAATAGAGCTGAAAATTATGAAAAATAATTTTTATGTTACTTTAAATAAGCTTTAAGATAAATTTGAATATTGAAAAAAATGTCATTGCTTCAATTGAATTTTTCAGATTTTGACATCTTTGGTTATTAATAATAAGTGGAAAATTGAATTTTTTTAATTTTTCCATCGGAAATCTTTTTGGTAACTTTCAAAAAAAGTTTCAAGAAGTGAACAAAATTTTAAGTTTTTCAATATTACTGGAGTGTTTTCCTAATCCCAAACCGTTGTTTGTTTATTTTATGATAATTCATGACCACACAATAAAATGAATGGAAACACTGTTGTTTGAATACCACTGGTAGATTTTATACGACTGATAATGGGGTCAAACCCGAAACCGGTCATATAATAATAATAATAATAATAATATCGTTTAATATACATAAATACAATCATACATAAAAGGAAAAGGGTTAGCCAAAGGCTATCTTCCACCCTTCCCAAAAATTATACAGTGAGTATAAGAAAATAATTATAAACATTCTTATTTACTATCATAACAATGATAGTAAATGAGAAGAGAAAAAAATAATACATCATATAATTGCTAATAACTCTTAGTATTCTCATTATTATTTGGTCAATTCAACAATTTCATTGCAGTATAATACACTGAATTTGGAATTTTTTAAATTAGCACTGAACAGTAAGCATCTGTGATTTTATTTCTTTCCTAAACTGATGAATATTATGATTTAAAAGGGGTAAAATTTCATTCAGATAAGAAGGGGCTATATAAGAAAAACATTCTTGAAATTTGGAAGTACGGTGCCTAGGTATGTTGAATGAGTTGATTCTCAAATTGACCATACCTATGTATGTTAGAATGTCTGCTTAATAAACTATATGAATAACTAGGTGTTTTAGTTTGAAGCAACTTAAACAAAAACATTTTTATGAAATATTGGACTCTGTACCTCACATTCAGCTCCTTCATTTTTAACAAAAATGGGGTGACATGTTCACCATATGGTATACAGCATACGAATCGCATGCAAGCATTTTGTATACGTTGTAACTTCTGTTTGTTATATTGCGGCAAAAAATTGTAATACACCAAACAACAATACTCGATATGGGGATAAATGAGAGTTTTAACTAACCTTAGTTTCATTTCTTCTGATACTTGAATTTATATAGCGATTTGAGTTTGAAGAATGATACTTTGAAAATGTTTGTCACATGTTCATGGAAAGACAAAGAGCTATATATGGTTACGCCAAGATTTTTAGCACTGTCTACCCAGTCAATGTCTGCGTTATCGAGAGTGAGCCTAAAGTTACACTGAGTTTCTACTATTTGTTTTTGAGACCCTATGCATAATGCCAAAGTTTCATTTGGATTGATTTTCAGTCCATGATTCTTCGAGTATAGGAATGTTTTGTGCAAATCTGTGTTTATATTGGCCACGCAACTTTCTGTATCGGTGTTATGGGAAGACAAATATAACTGTATATCATCTGCGTATAGATGTACTTGACAATGTGATAAAGAAGTGGGGTAATCAAAAATAAACACTGAATACAATGCACCTACCACTGAACGTGGTAGGTGTATTCTTTTTCGGAATTGGAATTATATTAGCAATCTTCCAAACACCTGGAAAAATACCCTGTCTGAAGGACTCGTTGAAAATATGTTCAACTTCATCAATACAGTGTGGTATCAATAAAGAAATCATCTTGATATTTATATTGTCAATACCTCAAGCCTTAGATTTTATTTCTTTGATAGCAGTCAAAATATCGTCATCACATATATCGGTGAGGGAGAAGTTCATAGGAGCGGTCAATTCATCATTATTGTAGAATGAAAGAGTGTCATCATTCACTATTGAAAGTCCAGCGGCGTTTGAAAAATAGTCATTGATTTCTTATAAATAAAATCTACCAGTGGTATTTAGACAAAAGTGTTTTTTGCTTCTCAATTAATATTATAAATATTGATGATAGAGTTCCGGAAGGTGAGACGTTTTTTTTGGAAATTTTTTTCTATGTAAAAATCTTTTTTCAAATATCTTTATTATTTTCCGAGATATTTGCAAAAAACCAAACTTCAAATTTTTTTATCCAATTGTTTATATATTTTGGAATTTCTTCGAGCCCCTCTTGAAATTTTTCAAAACGTTGCTAAGGTTCATTCCGAATCGAATGGGCCCTGGATCATAGATTTCGGCGCCCTTGGACAGAAGTTCCAAAAAAGGGTCTTGTGACCCAGACTACTAGTATTGTGAATTCACATATCATCAACAACGTTGCGGAAAAGTGAGACTTGAGAGACATTGGGTGAAATGCATAAACGTGAGGAAATGTTTTTTCTCAATATTCATTTTTTTCTTTCAGCTATACGATATGTATATTTGTTAAAAAAAGTCATATTGAGGCATTCACTAACTTTTATGCATTCCAAATATTGTTCATACTTCCATTAAATTTATATTATTATTATTATTATTCATTATTATTCAATTCAAATTAGGATCAATTAGTTCATTATTGCTTGAGGTTAGGTTTTTCAAAACACAAATCTATTCATTTTTTTCATTACTTCACTCCGATTTCGAATACAATCAGATAGTAATCGGAATATACTAAACATAATTGTTGCAGATCTATTGAAAACACCTACCTGAACAAACATGCTATCTCTTGACGCCTGTTTCGTTTACCAAGTTAGCATCAGCAAGGAATGACTAATACTCTTCCATTGAACATTTTGAGTTAGTCATTGGTTCAGTCCGTTCACATAATTACCTACAATTCCACCACAACCCTATCCTCAATAAAACAATTCAAACATTGTCCTTTCGAAGGTTTATTTACTCAACATACTATTCTATTATCCATCAAAAAGCAAAGTTCGATCTGGTACGAGAATAATTGGGAATGAAACGGAACAATTTGAAATTTTTGGTGTTGACAGGATTTTTATCAATTTTTATCCACCCTATTTGCACCTTCTGGCTGAAAATTTTATTTTCAGCTCCTTGAAAATGAATCGTTGCAAATAATATTATTTTGCAACAACATAAAGAATCTCAGTGAATACTCATCGAATTCATTCGAAATGAACGCCATTTGAATCAGGGCACTTTTGCCAATGTAAGATAACCCAATTAATTCCGCCAGCATTAAAATTGTGTGTTCGAGATTCGATGAAGTCGACGAAGGTCGTTTTTGTCTGGTCCTGATTGGCAGAAGTTTTACCAGTGAGAAAGTTATCGAAGTGTTTCAAAAGATTGTAGTAGGTTGGAGAGAGGTATAACTCGTAGTTTTCGGACGGTAATTTGTGAAACGTGCGAAAGAGCGTTGTCATGTAGCAGAATCGGAATTCTTCTATTGACCAGTGCCGGTTGCTGCCGACGCAATTTTCGGTTCATTTCGTCGATTTTCTGCTGTGATGGTTTGGCCCGGTTGCAGAAATTTATAGTGAATCACACCAACCGCCGACCACCATACGGTAACCATGGTCTTTTTGGTGGGTTTTGGCCTTTGGGAAGTGCCTGAGTGGCTTCCCTGTTGTAGAGGATCCAGTTTTCATCACACCTGGCGATACACTCCGAAACATGTGATGATGGTTCAATCGTAAATGAATGTCTATTAAAATTCTCAAAGTTTTTTTTGTTGGTTTAATTGAAAAATCTTGTTAGATATTCAGACTGTATTTTGGGAAAGATGTTTTATGACTGCTATATGGTAAGTATACAGTTTTTCCGAAGTTTATTGAAAATAATCTTTTGTCGAATCTGCCTTTGACTTTTCATAGATCATTTTCAATGTTCAATTTGAGATTGTACCAGTTATTATGTTTGTAACGAAATACAGTGTCATCCCCGAAACTGATTATTTGACCGATTTTTTTCTATTCAAATAGGTTGTTCAAGTGAATAACAAACACATATATAATATTCAGAAGTGAATTTAAACATTTCTTTGAAGGTCATTGACAATGTTTCGTGATGAATTTCACTAGTTCGGACTTATTTTACTATCATTTCATTTCAGGTTTATTGTTGCTTAATATAATTGTTATTTTCAACTATTCTTTTTTAATTATTCTTTTTTACTTGTTTCAGGGATTTCAAATCATTTTATATAATAGACAATGGAAGTCCGAACTAGTGAAATTTAAACATTTCTCATCTGATCAGAATCACCTTTTCACATTATAAATATACGTTTGTTATGAAAATTGTGAGCACATGTCATTTCAACACCCAGTATCTCAGAAACTAATCATACGATTGAAAACCATTTTCAATTTTTGGAACAGACACACTTAAAGACCGGTTTTGGGCTGTTTGGCCTCTCGTCAGTGCAAGGTAGTGTCCATCATCTACATGAAGTCGATGATTTCCCATAATTGAAAATCGAAGTCCTCGAACCAAGCCAAAGCGAACGACAAACAACATATTTGTTATCGCCCCACCGCCCGTGAATGATGTTGCCAACCGCACATTCGAATCGCTCAAATCCTTGTATAAGGAAAAAACTTCACATATAGTAAAGGGGCATAATTGAAGACTGGCTATAAATCAAATAATCTTGAATAACAATTCATTCGGGCCAGTCTCAACTCACCTACGTTGTAGGTTAAAGGACTGGAACCAATCAGACAAAACTACTTGCCTGTCCAATTCCACGAAGGGCGTTGGACTATGTCCGACAGGTGTCAGATGAGAAATCATTGACTTCACGTTGATGATGGACACTACTTTGCACTAACGAGGGACCAAATAGTCCGAAACCCGTTTGCAAGTTGTTTTTAGAGACAAAACACAAGCACTACAGAAAAATAGTAAAGGCGCTCTCAGAGCGATGCCTGTAAAGTTTGAGGTACACTGACTTGAACCTCAAAACGATGAGCAGCTACAGTCCGTCGCGTATTTCTGACATGTACCGCTCTTGGTGTACACAGGGTGTAACTGAATAAATGTGAAACATTCAAGGAGGTGATTCCTTATCGAAAAAAAGATAGGATCTTTCATTTAAAGAAACTTCATTGGAGAATCCCTTGTTGAGATACAGCCCCTTAAAGGGGGTACATAAAATTTGTATAACAATTTTTTTCACAAGCACTGAAAAAGTTACAATATTGAAATTAACCTGACGTTTTGTACTACCAAAAAGACACTTAGCCAGTAATTTATTTGGTTTACCCCATGGTTGTAAGGGGTGGAAAACGCAACCCCTAAAATTTAATTTCCAATGTAACTTTTTGTCTTATTATTTGTTTACCATTTAAAAATTTATTTCCCGATAGCCTGTTTTATTCTGAACAAAAAATGTTTTCAGGGTTTTTTGCCCAAAATAAACCAGTTCTCAGCAAAAAATTATTTTACGAACGAATATAGAGATACATCGTCATAAATGCGAACTGGATTTATTGTTATTTTGTAGTTAGTACCTGCATTAAACGATTGAAGAGTAAGAAACAAAACTAATTTATCAATAACAAAACACACAACATGTAGAAATCATAGTAAATGGTCAACAGGTCTACCTTCAGACATTACGCATGCGTCTAGACGATGGCGTATTCGCTCAAATATTCCTGGAGTCTTTCTGATTACCCTGCACGCATCGATGATGCGGTTTCTTAGGTCCTCCACATCGCGAACAGGAGTACGATAAACCAAATGATGTAAATGGCCCCAAATAGAGAAATCGAGAGGTTTGAGATCCGGGGATCGAGCGGGCCATTTCTGTGGTCCTCCTCGACCTATCCACTGATTTGCATATATTTCAGTTAAATGCTGACGTGCTACTTGACTAAAATTGGCGGGAGCCCCATCATGCATAAAAACATATACCTTCTGACGCCCAAAGGAACTTCCTCCAGCAGTACTGGATGCACTGCTCTTAAAAATTGAACGTATGCCTCACCATTTAATCGAGGAGGTAGAAAATCCCCGATAACTTCGAGCTACACGTTGAGAGAAAACTGTTTTCTTGATGGTTAGTTTCGACAATAGCGTGAGGGTTTTCATCAGCCCAAATGAGGCCTAATTGAATCATCTCCAATAACTTCGAGCCACACGTTGAGAGAAAACTGTTCTTGATGGTTAGTTTCGACAATAGCGTAAGGGTTTCCATCAGCTCATATGTGGTAATTATGATTATTAATAATCTTGTCCCGAGAAAAACTACATTCGTCTGTGAATTCTATCGTCTCCAGATAGTCACAATTTCTTCTAATCATTTCCAGCATCCAATTGTAAAATTCAAGACGGTTCGGAAAGTCTCGCGGTAACAGTGCCTGTACTCGTTGCAGATGGTAAGGGTATAAGAGTTGTTCCTTTAAAATTCTAAATACCGTCATATGATCAACATTTAGCTGTAAAGCAATATTTCTAGTACTGGTAGTAGGTTGTTCTTCATTCAAATTAAGTACTGTTTCTTCAAGCTGTGGTGTTCGTACTTCTCGATGGCGACCACAATCCTGCGTTTTTTGTCAAATGAACCATATTCTCGTAATCGTTGATGAAGTTGAGCAAATATTCTGTGTGAAGGATGCTTGAGGATGCATTTCAGTATATCTTCTAGAAGCTTCTAACCCATTCCCCTGCGACAGACCGTAAGCGTAATGCATTTCCTGATTTGTGTATGCCATTTTAATAACAAGTGAATTATTGAAGTAACAAATTGAGAACAAAACAACACACGATTAGTAACAATTCAATTTCGAAAATTCACAAACTGACAGCGTCATACCAATTCAATTGTCACTATCGCTAATAGCCACCTACTAAATAGATTAATTTCGTATTCTCGCATTTATGACGATGTATCTCTGTAGTTGTTCCTAAAATAATTTTTTGCTGCGAACTGGTTTATTTTGGGCAGAAAACCCAGGAGACATTTTTTGTTTAGAATGAAACAGGCTATCGGAAATAAATTTTTAAATGGTGAACAAATGATAAGACATAAAGTCTTATTTCTTCATTAGAAATAAATTTTAAGGGTTGGGTTTTCCACCCTTCACAACCATGGGGTGAAGCAAATAAATTCCTGGCTAAGTGTCTTGTACTAAACGTCAGGTTAATTTCAATATTGTTACTTTTTTAGTGCATGTGACAAAAATTGTTATACAAATTTTATGTACCCCCTTTAAGGGGCTGTATCTTAACAAGGGATGCTTCAATGAAATTTCTTTATATGAAAGATCCTATCTTTTTTTCGATGAGGAATCACCTTTTTGAATGTTTTACACTTATTTAGTTACACCCTGTATAGTGTTCCAAGCTTTTGAGAAGCAGCGTTTGTAATTCCAACGTGCCAAGACATATTGGTGTCCATTTTAACTCCCAACAAACATATCGAAGCAGAAAGCGGAATTGTCACACCTGACATTATTATATCCGGTTCGGAGATATTTATCTTCTTGAAGAAAACCGATGCCTGGGTTTTTGTGGCATTGAATTGAACCTGATTACTTTCACCCCAATTCGAAATGACTTCTACATCCTCAATAAGATATGCAAACTCCCGCTGCCGGTGAAGATGTGTCTCCATAGCTGATTTTCTGGAATCCAAATGGAATGACGAGACAAGTGTGCTGTCGTCAGCAAAGCAATATTTTTCTGATTGATTCGACCATTACTTGTTGATGATATACAGTAATTCCATAAACCACACCTCACGATTTGATCTCCACAAACTAAGTAGATATCAAAACATGAAGTATAGTTCATGATATTAGCAAAGCAAAATATTGGATTCTTGGTTTTTTTCCAATAAGTGGTTGATATACAATAAACATAGGGTTGGAGATAATTTGTATCCTTGGGGATACAGAAATGATCCGACAAGCCATGGCATCGAAGTTTGACCAGCAAACCCTCATGCCACACACGGTCAAAGGCCCTAGAAATATTGAGCGCATCAGCTCTTGACCCTCCATGTTTGTCGATTGTGTTATTCCAATTATAGGTGACATACGACACAAGGTCGCCTGTTGATCTTTGTTTCCGGAAGCCATATTGATGATCGTTCAAGATGTTAAAGCCTTCCAAATATTTGAGAATAAGGTAGTTTACGACTTTCTCCATGAGTGGGGTATAGTTATTTGGAAGATTTTTCTTGCCCTTTTTGGGAATAGGCTGAACGCGAGCAATTTTCCAACAAGAAGGAGAAACCCCTTTCTTGTAAGACAGGTTATGAAGTCTGCAAAATATTGATGAGAGTTCGTTTGCGCACTTTTTGAGTACGATAACTAGCACTTCATCAGGGCCAGACACCTTGGTGATATTGATCTGTTTCAGAATTCGCCTGTCGATGCTATCGAAAAGTAATTTCCGGCATTGTGGATTATAGTGTGGGAATAGTGGGTGGTGCCTTTCCCAGAAAATCGACAGTGGAGTGAAACGCAAATTGTTCAGCTAGTAGATTTGTTTTTTCTATGGCTGTTATTGTAACTGAATCATCCGCTTGTGTAAGTGGTGGAATTGTGGATTTTGTAAAGTTCTGATCAACAGCTTCAGCTATCGACCAGAAGGATCTAGACCCGTTGGGACCGGCAAACAGTTTATCCCTAATTCTCTGATTGTTAAGTTCTTTGCTTTCAATTGTCATAAGTTTGAAGCTGTTGCCAGCATTAACATACCTAGACCGGTAGGCAAGATTTTTGGAGGCGACAACGTGTTTGCAATTTTTGTTAAATTAAGGTTTGGAGTTAGAAGGTCGTTTCATTGAAAAAGGAATATATGCATCCATAGATGATAGAATAACTTCCGTGACTTCAGAACCACAAGTTGATGGATCATTAGAACTGAAACAAACATCTAGCCAGGAGAAATTTCGGAAATGGTCTTGTTGAATCGCCAACAGCATATGCAGGAATCACTTCTGTGAAGAATCCTGCTGTCAGAAATATTCCAACCCTATTGTTTGTGTCTGTTTTTTCTCGGAAATTTAATAAAATGTATAGTCCATACGAATTCAATCTGAATAGCTGAATAAAAGAGTAATGTACCAGGTCTGATAAATTCACTAGTTGATACCATATAAAATCTCTCATATAAACATAATTATTAGACCTCGTATGGATTTCTTACCTTCACCTGGTTACTTACTTATCTGGTTAATTAGTTCTGTAACTATTTAGTTTATATTCGAATCGACTTCGTAATGTACTATATATATTCTTGTTCATTTCTTACGATTAACAAATCAATTGATTGATTTATGGGTTGTGAGTAGTAGGAGAAAATTGATTATTTCCAGAAGTCAATGAGACCTGAGATTGATTGGTTTGAAATATTTAATTGATTCCATAAAATCGTATAACAATATCAATAAGTATCGTAAGGTGGTTGGCCATATTTTCCGTATATTTCTTTTTCATAAAACTTCATGTTATCGTGGAAAGGGTTTATTCCAATCTCCAAATTTGCACTGATATTCAAGTAAACAAGACTATTTGAAATTGATGAAGACAATGGCCAAATTACATTTTGAAGCACCGAATCATTTTGATGAGTTGGATTTCTGAAAAAAAAATAAATGAATAAATTTCTAGCAATGAAACTTGCGCTACTCATTCTAGGAATTCCACGTATAACAAAACAGTTCAATTTACAGTTGTAATATTTGAAACACTGAAACAACTTGGAGATATCAGCCCACCATGATAAAATATAAAATAAGATCGTTCGGTAGAATATATTTTTAAACAAACGGTTTTACTAATAACAGAGCTTTGCTAATCAAATTGTAGTACACTTTGATAACGATGCAAATTCAAGATGACCGCAGCTTCAAAATGGCGGAATACATATTACGTTGTACCTGAGGCACTAAATGAACTGAATAGAATGAGAAGAATTGAGTAACAAAACTAGGAACTAAAAACATGAAAATGAAATAGGAAAAAATATTTTATGTTGAACAGTTTTTTTAAAAGAAAAAGATACCAGTGATGTACTGAAAACTAAAGAATAATTCGAGAGGTCATAGATAGCAGTCATCAAACCACTCTCCTCAACAATCCATGTTAATGACCAGATAAAAAAATTTACTCAGGTTGCACTACATCCAACTATTTCATTATTTTTGTATCTGATAAATATCGTAAATTGCTGAGGAGAGTGGTGTGATTCCTGCTATCTAGGACCTTCCTAATTATTTTTTAGCTTTTAATACATTATCTACATTATTATTTCTTTCAATAAAACCGTTCAACATGAAATTTTTTTACTTATTTGATTTGTAGATTGGATATATTTTGATAGTGCTTGTTATCCAGAATACAGTGATAAAAATTTAACATCGACATTATTCAATGCTTTCAAGTGGCTTATCAAGTTACGCGCCATTAAAAACCGTGCGTAACATCATGAGATATGTGTGATTGTCGAAACAATGTTTTGGAGCACAAAAATTAATGTAAATGGTTTGAATAATATTTGTTCAGAATGAGAATATTTTATGAAAGCAGACTCAAGTGATTCAACACAAATGAACTGGATGGATATCTTTCGAATACTTTCACCATCAACGCTGGTATTTCCCAGGAATTCGTTTTGTCTCTAACCCTCTTTTTAGTGTATGTCAAGGACTTATTAGTATAAACCAAAAATCTAATCTATTTCTTTACTGACAACATCACACTTGTCTCGTTATTACATTTGAATTCGGGGATATCGTCTGCGGATGCACATCTTCACCGGCAGCAGGAGATTGAATATCTTAATGAGGATCTAGAAGTAATTTCGAATTGGGGTGAAAATAACCAGATTCAATTCAATGTCACAAAAACCCAGGCATCGGTTTTCTCCAGAAAAATAAATTTTTGCGGACCGGATATAATAATGTCAGGTCAGACAATTCCGCTTTCTGCTTCAATAAGTTTCTTGGGGGGTTAAAATGGACACCACTATGTCTTGACACAATCATGTCGCTACAATTGCAAAACCTGCTTCTCAATAGCTTGGAACACTGTTCCAAATCAGAAAACTCTACACACCTCAGCAACTTCTGATGGTTTATAAAGCTCAGATCAGACATTTTTTGGAGTATTGTTCTCATGTACGGAGCTCCGCCCCCAAACATACTCTGAAGCTGCTGGATTTCAATCAGTAAAGAGCCATCCGTCTGATTGGAAACCCGAACATCACTTGAACCTTGATAGTCTGGAACATTGGAGAGCGGTTGAAGATTTGTTTCTCTTCTACAGATACTTTCTTGGGAAGTGTTCAAGTGACATATAAGTGTCATAAGTGGCATAAGTGGCATATTTGACTCCATCAAGAGCGGTATATATCAGAAATACGTGACGGACTGTGGCTGCTCATCGTTTTGAGGTTCAACTCAGTACACCTAGAACTTCATTTTTTTAAGAACTCTTTCATTGGGAGAACGGCGTTCATATGGAATCTCCAGCGATCCAAATCCAATGTGAATCACTACTAGATATATGATGGAATTGGCCGATACTTGATGAAAATCCATTACTATCGTATTCAAAAAACACTTCATTGTGAGATTTTCACCAAAAAGTTTTTACAAAAACGCAACACGTGTTTCGCCATACAATGGCTCCTTCGGGCGTGTCTACTACTTTAGCAGATGCACCTGATCTCAAGATCAGGGTGTAGTGAATGCATTATTTCCCCTGAGGCCTTCTATAATCAGAACATACATTCCAATGGAGTTCGCAAAATAAATCCCGATATTTGAACATTCATCTCCTGCTTCCGGACAATATACACTTCCCCCGGAACAGACATTTTTCCACAGGCCAACAATTCCGTGAATATATTCTTCATGACCAGTGCGCAATTCATTTCGTTTAGACACTCGAAGTTCTCAACAGGAAGCTTTGAACTGTGCTTGTGCCATAGTGCTATAAAACTATTCCACCCGTTCAGTCATTGGAGAATTATTCACAATAAGTGGGGACTCCAAAAAGTAGGAATATTTGACGGGATACTTCTCGCTTAATTCTCTCAGGCTCAACAGCACTCAAAGTGTGACGGATACATCCCAGCTCAGATATAATTTGCCGTCCTCTGTTTCGAAAATGATGAAACAGCAGAGCACATACTTTGTGCCTTCTCACTCCGGACCAAATCAGGTTTTCGGAGTTTAACAGTGTCGCCTTACCATCCGACCTGAAAGATTACTCATCTTATAAACTAATCGGCTTCGTCAAGAAGTTGGGTTTATTTGGTCGAGTATGAATAGGTGTGAGCCACAATAAACCCTTGCGAGTTGCGATTGCTAGTTGAATAGACCCACTTTCTTTTGAACTATCCTGACCTATTATTTTACGGACGTTCAGCTGGCGGCATTGATACGGGTTGCTTTTCTCTAGGCGCCTGGATTCCCGGTCTTGTTTTGTCACCACTTGCTGCGGTAAGTGGTCCCGCAACACACCGAAGACCTCAGACTGATGGCTATCCTGATTTTCTTATATTTCTGAATTATTTTCACTACAATGAATATTTGGAAGGGTAAAATCGCAGGAGTAGGAATTTCCCATATTAGGTTTAGTTAAGAACGCCGGTGAGCATACTCGAGCTGCTTAGAAGCATGAGTTGACGAAGTTCTAGGGACTGGGTTTCTAGATATATAGTGGGTTCCTAAGAGAACGGCATAAGATTTTGAAGTTCTTCTGAGGTTTAGGAACAATTGAAAACAATAAACTTGATGAAAACTACGGGACAATTACAATTGAAATCACATATTGAAATAACCGCTGAAATATCGTGTCTGAAAGTTACTTCTCTGCATGATATTCATATATTTGTAAATAGTTCATTTTAAAATCAATTCTAATTATTACAGTTTATTCTATGACTTTCACTATAAAGGGTTTTACAAAACCGCGACATGTGTTTCGCTATACAATACCTTCCTCAAGCGTAAATTGAAAGTTACTTCTAAATTACAACCATTTTATACTCTAACATATTACCTACTCGTATGGCTACTTTCTAATGAATGAATCTACCTGAAAAGGTCAGGTATGAATCAATTACCTATAATGATGAATTTCACGAAAGTACTCTAAATATATTTAACTATTTTTACCTGGAAATGAATCGATTCAATAATGGTGAATTATTCAATTCGCGAATAAGATACTGAGAGTTTTTGAATTTTTTATTGCCATAGTCTCCAACAGGTTAAGTTTCATACCTTTCTTCTGGAAACGGTGTGGCTCGTATTTATGGTTGAACTCTTGTTCCTCTATGATTAAATAAGTGGCATGTGTGAAATTTATTTTTCCATTCTGAAAACTTTATCTGTTTCTTTATGTGGGCTTTGAACTTTCTTTTAGTTTGACCTATATAGAACTCCGGACATGACCCATATGACATGGTGGAATCAAATGTGCCAAGTCTCTTGAAGAAAGTATCTATAGAAGAGAGACAAATCTCCAACCATTCTTCGATGTCCCAGGCTATCTGTTTTGTCTGTTTGAATATGTTTGATATCAAGGTTACACGTAATGTCCGCGTCTCCTATCAGGACGAAACTGTACAAATGTTCGTAACAAATACAAGTGGTAAAAAACAGAAAATTTTGTTTCTCATTTTTCATCATTCCTTTCTGTGAAAGATTCCCACATTTTTTCGTATGAAGATGGAGAAGCAGGAAGCCAAAACCCTTTTTCCCAAAAAAATTATTTTTTCTTAAAAATATAACCCTTTCAATTCAATTAATTTCTATAACTGAAAATCAAATAAACGATCACGTACTGTCATCGATGGTATAAATAGATATAAACTCATTCGTGACATCAAGCCGGAAGTTCATGAATGAATTCAGTGCTTAATATTATGATGTTATCCTAATAACTGCTGAAGATGTAATGAGGAAAGTGACTCATTCCGAAATCTCGGAAGTCCGCCATTCAGAATGTCAATTTTCCAGTGTGGTAAATTCGAATACCACCTGCCACTTGTGAGATTTGTACATAAAACTTAATGTTATTTTCTTTTCTTGTTTTTCTTACGTTGGAAAGTTTTTCACAATTCGAGGTCGATTCTCAGTCATTCGATAAAATGTAATACATTAAATGTTATTATTATACAAGTACGTTATGTATGTATGTGAAATTTTACCTCTTTCATATCTTTTCTTGTTTTTCTTACGTTGGAAAGTTTTTCACAATTCGAGGTCGATTCTCAGTCATTCGATAAAATGTAACACATTAAATGTTATTATTATACAAGTACGTTATGTATGTATGTGAAATTTTACCTCTTTCATATATTTTATTGTATAGCAATCCTGTGAATGATATCTGATTGAATTCCATAACGAAAGTTTGGAGTACGAACTGAATAGAAAAAATCATTTTTTCGTATAATTAATGGATTAAACGGCTTACCTTAAGAAGGTTCAATACAAATTATATGAACATGTTTGTTCTGCAATATATAACACACTGTGGTATATTCTGGTTCCACGATCGTGTCACAACATTTTAAAGATAGTTAGTTTTTTTCTTCAATATATGTCTCACCAGCCCGTTTCTTGCCTAATCTGCCTCGCTTGACTCATTATTCGTAGAAAAAATATCTCAAACTGGATTGTGGGAGACCTATAAATCATTCCTAGGGTGGGAAGCTATATATTGGAATTTCACATGTTTGTTCTCCAATATATAACACACAGTAGCTGTTGAAAGTATCTAGCGATCTTTTAGGAAGTGTTTACACAGTAATTTCAGACACAATTTTATATTTGCAAAATATTTATTTCCAATATATAACAGTGATGGGTAAATAACAATCTTATTCTGAAAAATATTGAAAAAAATATTTGGATTTTCCTATGTGTAAATACTTACTCTTATTTTACTAAGGAAATTATATCATTAGCAAAATTCGATTTACCACTTCTATCACAGAATTTGTTAAATATTTTCGATTTTTCTGCCAAACCAGCAGTTTTCTAATTGTCTCTATATCTGTTCCAACACGAACAGCTGCAGAATTTGCGGCATGTCGGGTTGAATGGCTTTTGAAAATATTAAATGTCTATGCAACTTTTCTCTAGAACACTTTTAATCCCTTTTAATCCACCTACTTACGGTTTGTGATGAAGCATTGTGATAATCTTATGTGTTAGAAGAAGCATTTCATTTTCTTCCCTGGTTCTAAATGGTTTGGTTATTTGTGAATAATGTAATACGGTAGGAAGTTCATGTTTCTAGTTGCAATAGTGGTCTCTTGCAGCTGAAGTTAATGCCATAAGCATTCAGAGCTTGAAGAAAACGTCTACTAGGGTGAGTTTAGGTAAGGGATATAATTTCTCAAAATACCGGGTGTCAACGAATCTATTAGACAAGTCATAATTTCTAGACTATTAGGAGAATTGAAATGAGATTTGGTATAGTTGAATGGTATGTGGAGAGGAATGTTTTCACATATTTTTCACTTTCCGGTCACTTCCGGTTTCAGCGGAAATGGCTCCGGTTCTGAATTTTTAAATGGAACACCCTGTATATTGTAACATTTTTGGATTTCTGAGACAATTCTGGATCAGAAACTGACATTTCCGGGAAGTTTCTCAGCCTACTTGATTTTTTCAGAGTCACTTTTAAAATTGCATCTAGGTGGCCATGATCGGACGTAAACTAATCTATGGACCTCAGGTGATATCAGAAAATTGCAATAGCGGAGTTTTAGTGACTAGTGTGTTGAATATGAATGATACAAGTTTACAAAATAACATTTTCGTGTCTAACTATTATTTTTCAAATGGCGACCATTTTTTGACAAGCAATTTCCGAAAAAAGGATTTTTTGAC
>NW_019290088.1:116573-134029 GCF_000500325.1 Leptinotarsa decemlineata
CAATGTGAATCGCGTACCAAATCTCGTTTTGATACACCTAATAGTCTAGAAGTTATGACTTGTCTAATAGATTCGTTGACACCCGGTATAACAGAACTTGACTGGATCCCAAGTATACGAGTACTTAGGAAAAACTGGCCTAATTTTAAAGACCCCTTTCAAAAATCTTCGTATAATTTTTCCATCTGTTTCCGAAAAAAAGAAAAGTAAAGATAGGGCTGAGCGATGAGTATTTAACGTTGGGTAAGATGCTCCTAATGAGTTCATTCGGTAAAAATTCCAAAACGTGCTTAACAGATGGTTTGAATTTATCAATTTCTGAAGATTTTGTAAATTGCCACCACTTTGAAAATGATGAATTTTAACAACATTTGAGAAGAATAATCGCCTCCCTTGTTTTTCAGAGCCAGATATTTTTGCTTTTCTAAATTGTTTGTATGCGTTAACCCATTTGTGATAGCTGCACAGACCGATACGAGTTTGTCTATCAAGTGCGCCAACTCACGGATGTGACATATTGTCCTATTTTTATAATGACAGAGGGTTTTCATTTATTTCATTTTTTTGTAGATATGGACATATCAAATGAGTTGAAAATAAAAGCAAAAAACTGGCACTCCCTGGATGGCGTCAAACAACTTTTCTTAAAACTTATTACAAATCCCAATTTTTATAAAAGATTTTTTTGTAAATTTTGTATTAGTTAGGCATTCTTCATATGTTTTACCCAAAATAAGTAAATCGTCAAGATAACTGATTGATATTATTTTGTTCAACCTTAATGTCTGAATCATAGGCTTTAAAATTTTTTTGAATGAATAATCCAAAACTTAAACAGTAAAATTCGTACATCTCTTTATTGAATATGAATCATAGATATTTTCGATGTGTTTCAGATATCGGAATTGAAAAATAATTTAGAACTACTCTGTGATTTTCTAATTTGAAGGGCGGTGGTGAAATGAATTCATTCAGATTTTTGAGGTTTAAAATAAATCTGAATGAACCATTAAGTTTTCTCCTCAAGAAAAAAGTTAATAAAGGAATAAATTGACATTTTTTTCAATTTACATTTTCTGATAACACCTTTTTGAAAAACTTTCTTTATTTCAGAAATTATCAGTTTTTGTTCATCTTTTGGTACAATTCGTTTATATGGATCACATATTTTGTGTAGGTATGTTCAAGGATAAGATTTTATAACCCTGAATACAATTCAAAATGAAATTGCTATTAGTTATAAATTCTTTATAAAAAAAATTCAGCCGCCCCGCAATTTGTCCTAACCTGGAGGTTTATTCGTTGAGATGTCGATGGGTTTTCTCCTTCTGTATTCCAGAAGTGTAGTGTGGTTGAACTCTCTTGATCTTTTTCTTTGTTTTAAGTTCTGGCGCCTTGAGTTTGAATTATTTTTATTTCTTCATTTTCAATTACTTTTTAGGCCATTTGTGATAATACAGGAGATATGGCGAACCACCTGCGCATGCTCATGGAGTGTATAGCGTCTGCTACTAGCTTGGAAGCGTCTGCGAGTTTTTTTGTATCTTCGCTGGACTCGTTTTCTTTCAGTTAGTTGGTGAGTATTTCTTCCATGGCGCAAAGGCCTCTATCCAAGGTATTTTGAATTTTAAATAGGTAGGTATCCGTCCTTTTCTGACTTTCTGACAGTAGTGCGTCTACTTCAGCATTAGTCTCCGGAGCCCTAAGAAGATCAAAATCAGAAAGGATTTTGTATTTTTCAAATAACCCCTTTATATGATATTTGTCCACCCCTTTTGTTAAATAAGGGGTCCATTTCCAAATAATTTCTTCTTGCAAAGGTGGCCCATGTGGTTCATTCAGGAAAGATTCAACTCCTAACACGTTGATATCGGTTTCTACCTGTATTATTGGAGAACCCTCGCCCTGTTAGTTCCATTACTTTTTCGTCGAGAAAGTCAACATGGACTATGACATCTCGGGGATACGGTTTTTATCGAGCAAATAACTGTTCAGTTGAAAAGAAGAGTCTTACGGCTGGCTTATCACTATGCTGCTGGAAATGAACTCAAATTGTTCATTAACCGTTTACTATTTTGAAAATATTTTGTTTCCCTTGCCTCAGGAGGTACGTAATATGTCACACAATATGTCACATTTCCTCACAAGGTTCACATAAAGTAGAATCAACGCGTTACTCCTGATATGATAGCTTAGAATGAGAAAAAAATTGTCAAATTGTTCACTTCTGAACTTGAACTATCACTGTCCATAAGCTTCAATAGTTTTCTTAGAATTTGTTTTCGTTTGGCTGTCTTCATTGGTTTCGGCATTTTCCGTTAACAGATGTGAACACTTTCACACAACAAAGAATGAGTCAAGCGAGGCAGAGTGGGCAAGAAACGGGCTGGTGAGACATATAAAATTGGAGAAAAAAACGTATCTTAAAAATGTTGTGACACGATCGTGGGACGAGAGTATACTACAGTGTGTTATATATTGGAGAATAAATATATGAAATATAACTCAATGTTCAAATAAAAGTAGTTGTTAAAGTATGTTATCCTGAAAAATCTACATATATGTTGTTCAAATTATGGTAGATTTTTTTGAGCGTATACGGAACATCTGAAGTATATACAATTTACAACTGCGATTTATTTGAGAATCTGTGATTAACGAACAGTTCTTGTAATGTAATTACCCAAAGAACATTTCATAATATAATGAATAATTTCTAGAAAGTGAGAAAGTAGATGATTTTTTTACATCCATTGGAATATACCGAACTTTGTGAAAACACTCTCCGTTTCAGTTGTTTCGCTGGAACTACGATTTTTTTCTTCTTCCTACAGATTATGTTCTGAGGTGACTAGTGATGATGTGAATTTGATTTTCTCCAAGTTTCCGAACCTACTTTTCCCACTGAAATCTTCTTGCACTACATATTTGATTTCGTAAAATCTATAGATCATTCATTTTGAGTTTCTCTAAAAGAACATATTAACATACGTATTCATCAAATCTATCTGCCGTCAAAAGTATATTGATTATACTTTCTCTATCCCGATAATGTACGAACATTCATTTCTTCGATGAAGAACTACTTTTCTTATGTTTATTGTTAACGGTTCTTACCCATATTTAGCAAAGTTCGTCCATAATTTGATAATTCTGTTGCTCGTTAATTTGTCACTTTCAGAAATGTTATTAATTCTTGTTGGAAACCCTCTGAATATATATCCGAGGTCTTCAGTATGACGTACTCCTAAAATGAATTTCATTTATTATGCTGCATGAAAGAATGCTGGTTGTCAGTTCGTGAACTGCGGACATATTTGTCTTACATTTATCACTTGAGGAAAATAATAAAAGGTGACATTGAACATCTGTGTGATTGATATTATTTCACTATTGCCTCACCTGGAACTGTCCGTTGTTCTACACCACCTAGACGTCCTTCATAGGAAAATACATAAAAATATACAGGGGAATATTTTGCCATATTCCCTGCTGTTCTAAGAACCGGTCTATTGAATTGATCATCACTGATGAACTGTAATGAAAGTTAGTAATAATATACTTGTGTTATTTCTGTCAACTGATATCGGGTTAATTATGGACCAGAATTTGGATATGTAAATATGTAAATCGACTTTATACTCCTATGTAAATATGATAATGAGATTCTTCAAGAGTATAATATTTCTTTTGAGATTGTTAATGGTAAACTCCCATTTTATATATATATATATCATCATCAAGGCTCTACTCAAACTGAATGTGTCGTCAACCTTTTGTTTGTCCTTTTATGCGGTCCAAATGCCTTAGTGTAGGTACTTCAGGTACTTAAGTTGAATTTGCCTGTATTTGGGTTACATCAGGTAATATTCTTTACGTTGGATCTTCTCTAGGTTTACTGTTTCTAGAAGTGTGTATTGTTTTGAATAATATATTAAATGTTAGGTCTTGGTTTCATAAGTAAAAGCATGGGATTTTGCTGCCGTAGCTGTTCATAAATATGTCTGCTAAAGCCCATTGATAAACCTGAATTCTGTTTATTGAATTCATTGTTGAACTGTGAGTAACTCTGATTCGGGCATTCACCGAAAGCTGTCGAAATTTCAAAAGAAGTGATATGGTCTACTTTGGATAGATCTAATATATCTAAAGTGAGAGGCTTACATTTGTTGTACGATATGTTGCAAAACACACTCTTTACATCGAATGGAACTGAAATTGTATTATGTGGCGTAGTTTGGTTACTTATTTCCTCCATTAAAGTCAGTGGGTAGCTTGTAATATCCTCCAAAGCACAATGGACTTTGTTCACAGTTGGTGCCTGAGGGAGCAGATGTCTGTCAACTTCAGCAAAACTGTAATACTCTCTTTCACCAGAAGGAGAAAATTGGACGATCTAACACCTTTTCTCAATGGTGAGGTCATTCCATTTGGAATAGAGGTGAAATATCTTGGCATTGTCCTTGATGAAAAACTCACCTGGAACTCTCACTTGGACAAAGTTTTACACTAAGCCATACGGTCTCTATGGACATGTCGAAGGATTTGTGTTGGAACTTAGTATTTAAGTCAGACCAATGATCACTTGTTGTGCAATTGTCTGGTGGCCGAAGGCTTCACAGAAAATGGCCCAGGCGAAGCTCTCTTGCTTACAGAGACAAGCATGTCTAGCCATCAGTGGTGCCATCATTACGACACCGTCAGCGGTCATGGAGATCCTTCTAGATCTAACTCCTCTCCATATTTTTCTGGAGAGAGAGGCTAGACGGACTACATATAGACTTGTGGACATTTGCCAATTGCACGAATCAATTTAATGCAGAGTTTCAACAGACTGTTGGTTGACATTGAAAGTCACAGCATTCTGGAAATGACCTCTGATTATGCCTACAACTGTTAACTATGAGCTGTCTTATAAAGTAGTGTCCTCGAGTAGAGAGGACTGGATCCTCAGAGAGAAGGACATATTAAGAGCAGATATTTGTTGCTTCACAGATGGTTCAAAAACACCTTCCGGTTCTGGTGCAGGTGTTTTCAGTCGCAGATCCTATGCAACTATATTTTCGCTGAAATACAGTTGCATAGGAAACCTGCCTATACAACTGTATTTAAAGCGGAAAATCACGGTATTGAGTGTGCTGAAAGATTTGAAAAATCCAAACCCATACATAAGTCAATAAAAATAGCTTGGCTCCTACCGAGCAACGTTTAAATTGTAGGAAATTGCCAAAAACGACAATCTTCGATAGAAAGACTCAACAGATTGTCTCTGGTCTGGATTCCTGGCCATACTGGCTTGGAAGGCAATGAAGCTGCTGACTCCTTTGTAAAGGAGGGTGCTGCAAGCATCTTCATCATACCAGAAATTGTAATTGGCATCGCTTTATGCTTTCCAAACAAAGAGTGAACACCTGGATGGCAAGAAGATTCATAGACTTCTGGCTGAATCTTCCGGGATTGGCTCACTCCAAGGCGTTTACTTACCCTTCGAATCTTGATACCAAAAAGTTGTGACTCTACAGTAGGAATGAACTACGATGTCTAACATGCCCTCTCACAAGTCACTGTCATTTGAATCATCATATGCAGAGACTCGGACTGTCGGATGACAGTGCGTGTCGCCTCTGTTTGGTAAACGATGAAACAGCAGAGTACATACTTTGTGCCTGCCCCGCTGGGGACCGAATCAGCTTTTTAGAGTTCAGCAGAGTCGAACTCTTACCATCTGACCTGAAGGACCACTCACCATACAAAATAATCGGACCCACTCACTCTTGACCTAACTTAACCTCACCTCAAGTCAGTGAATTTTTAATGCGGTGACGTGGGACGAAGTTATTAATATTGTTATTAATAACAACTTGTTAAGACGCATTCCTAGTTCTTTTACCGGACTGTTTATAAAAGAAACTACAACTTGTCAAATCCAAGCAGAGACTTGAGAAGTATCTCTCTCTCTCTCTCTTTCTCTCTCTCTCTCTCTCTCTCGCTACTATAATCTTCTAACGAACACTCATCTAGTGGGCGGGACCATAACGGAATTCAGAAAGCTCTTCCTATAGTTGACAAGCTGTACTGGTCTTACGGGGTTCTTCTTCTTTATATGTTCCTATTAGGGCAAGAGGGGTTCATGGTTGGTGATTTTTCAATTTTTTTATTCAGTTAAAATGAGTTCAGTGTCTGAAGAGGATTTTTTAAGTTCATTTTGATTTTTTTCTCTCATTTTTTTGTTGTATAGTTTTTATTATCTCTGTTTCCCTATGGTTTGATAATGCAAATGGATGGTTCTGAATTACTTCATTGATTTTATACGCCCCTGAAGTGAGTAAAGTGAGAGTGT
Source organism: Leptinotarsa decemlineata (assembly GCF_000500325.1). Taxonomy (NCBI): domain Eukaryota; kingdom Metazoa; phylum Arthropoda; class Insecta; order Coleoptera; family Chrysomelidae; genus Leptinotarsa; species Leptinotarsa decemlineata. The sequence goes on from NW_019290088.1 coordinate 122,914, forward strand.
GAGGAAAGGCCATCTGCCATCTGTGTGTGTATAAGTGACATGGTGATAATGTTATTGTGGAGGTAGAGAAAAAAACAAAATAGTGAAAAGTTCCATTCCACTACTTCAAATTGAAGTAAGTGAACTTGAATTCTGCACAGAATGAAAAAGTCTGATTCCCCGTGATCCAATCAATCAAGCCAAACTGCTAATCAAACTATCAAAACCATACTTCATTTCAGGTTGGGAAGAAATCATGAGTGACATAAGGGTGGTTTCGTTCCAGTTCGTCCAACAATCGGCAAGGACCTCCAGTAGACATCAGTTCATTAAAAACTAATAAAAGGTCGGAGAACGAGGTCATGGTAAATTAATTCATCCTCAAGTAGTGAAATTTTGTCTTTACTCTACTTCTGAATGTTAAGATCAGCGTGGAATTTTTTAATGAACTTGTAATTTCTGAACATTTGAGTTGACATATGTTTCAACAGCGTCTCAGTTTTGTTTCAGAAAAGCCTCCGTGAATTTTTATGTGAATCACACTTGCTTTTGATAATTACATCGAATTTCCATACTTGGTGTGAACCTGAGCTAGCTCTCAAAGATTTTTTTTAATTCAGAAGTTACTTACTTTGATAACGGACTCAGTTTGTATGCTCAACGGAAATATGTTGAAGTAACGCGTTTTTATAGCCAATGCAGCTATTCTTCGATCCAGAAGATATTTTGTGAGATCCTCTGGGGCAAGAAGCTTAAACTGTATGTCATATTTCAATAAATACAATCGAATCAGTGCTGAAAATAAAATTTTATGTTATAGATCATGTATTCATTCGTTATTACCGAAAAAAAGGAGCGAAGCTAAAAACATCAGCAGAAGCTGAGAGTGAATCTGAAAACTTAAGGAGATATACGTGGAGTAGAGTTATTCATGTTGAGAATATGATGTGATTCAACTTTGAAATTTCAGCGTCTGAAACCAGGAGCAAGTTTCTTCAAGAATTCGCAAACTTGGACATCAAGAACATTACAATAACGATTATTTTTCAGGATTTTAGAACACTCATTTCTGGAAAAATTCAAAATTAAGTTGTACTGAATTGGAAGTCAATGCTTCCTATCTATGAATATTCAAATAACAGTATGTTGATCTAATAAATCAAAATATTCATTTATACTTGCAAGTAACATGAATATAGTCTTTTTGGGGTGAACTTTCCAGTTTGCACTTTAATATACTTCAGCAGATTCTCTATAGATTTATCTTTGTTCATTTTTCAGATTATGAAAGTTTGTAAACCCAAAAAAAGTAAGAAATATTGAGTTCTCCACAAAAAATGTTTTTCACGTTATGGGCCATAATGTGTTAGGGACTTTCAAATCTTAGAAAATCTGTATCAAAAACTGTTGAACTCTCGCAATAGTTTAAATTTTTTTTGTAGATGTAGAGATAATAAAATAATTTTTAGGAACCTCCGATTGACAATTACTCATAATGGTTCACAATGTAGAGGAATTTTGGAAATAACTGGCCATGTATTGGTCAGAGAAAGAATACAGTTTCATCGTCACAATATAATACTATTTGGAAATTAAATTATTAGTTGAGAATAATATATGATTCAACATCTTCTTCCGTCTGATCATAATTACATCTATGATTGCATTCATGGATGCATGCACGGAAAAACGCTGGAAAATTTATCTTTCAGAGGAATAAATATGAAGGAAAAACTCGTATTACCGAAAGAATTGAATTTGGCAGTTGCTCCAAAAATAGTTCCAACTTTAGATCTAATTACCGCTATAGAATCCATAGCTCAGAATTTACCTACAGAAATTGCTAGTGATATCAAATCAGATCGCAAAACCGTTTTTTCTCGATCATATCGAATCAAAATTAATTTTGAAGAATTTCAAAATATTGAACTCAAATATCTCAGATCTGACAGCAATATTGAAATTCTTCCCGCAGATGATAGTAATGCAACAGTTATAACGGACTCCCATGAATACGAAAACAAATTAGGACTTTATCCAAACACAAAAATATTCTTATAGAAATAGAACGTGAGCATTTGATTCAGTGACGAATGTAATTTTTTTCTCAAACGGAGATGTCAACCGCCAAAATGTTTGATATCGGTCAGATATAAACCTACATTTCTCAATCTGAAATGTAAACAGAGTTGTATGAAAAGAAAATCTCTTAATTCAATTTTGTTATTATTTATTTCATTTTATTTGCTTTGTAGCTCCTGACAGTAAAACGTATGTCAAAAGAAATACAGCTTTTCAAAATTGTGCTGAAAGTTTCTAAGTGAATTTTGGGTTTTGCAAAAAAGATTTTTTCGGAAACGTCTAACATTCAAAAAGCTAAGTATGAAAAACTTATTTTTTTCAATTGAGTTTTTGAAATTTATGAAAACGACAGGTTGCTAAATAATTTTATTTCTCAGTGGTTTATATTACGTAATGACTTTTCGAAGTGAACTTTCAGTTCGCCCATCATTACTCTTCAACAGATTCTCTTTGTTTTTTCAGATTGTGGATGGTTGAATACCAAAAAATCAGTAAGAAATATTGTGCCCTCCGCAAAAACATTCTTTCAAAGAATAAACCCACATATTTTTCGAGAAGGTTACACCCAAAGTCCTGAACAGGCATATTGTAGGGAGAATCTGACTGGCCATTTATACTTTAGAATTTTCCAAAATTCTTTCACCGACGGATTCAAGATATGTTACCGGCAATGAACATGATTCCAAAAATCCAGTTGTTTTTCAACATAATGGTGCGTTCCCACCTTTTTTTGGTTTTGTTGGGATTTGGTTGGATCAGACATACCCAGCCAAGTGGATTGGCGAACGCGGCCCACTGGAATGGCCTGCTCGTTCACTAGATTTTACTCCTTCCGAAACTTTTCTTCGCGGCTATAATAAATCGAGAGTTTATGTTACACAACCTGGGTTCTAGTATTACCCCAAAAACATTCTGAAATGTTAGAATTTCAGAATGTTGCAGATGAGTTCAAAAATAGACTGTTTCACTGTCAGGTGGTTCAAAGCAATCGTTTGTTGCCTTCGGAATGAACACTTATAGATCGAAAAAAATGTGAATAATTTATTTATCCTTCCGAAAAGTATATAATTCAAAAAATCTAATATGGGAGTTACGAAGTACTAAGTCCCAAATTCAAACACCAATAGTAAGAAAATCACATCGATGTACTTGCATATTTATATTCAGGAGGAATGTTTATATAATATTAGTTTGATATCAAGTTTGGCAGTTTCATTTCTTGAATCTTTCAAGGAATATGTGGTACTTTACCTTTTTAACTACCTGTAAATAAATTATGTAGACTATTGATTGATAGGATAACGATCTACAAACTCAAAAAGATGAAAAATATTATAACTCGAATAATAGAACGAATAAAAATCATTGTTTCACCTGGTATCGATCCTGTTGCAGCTCCTTCATTCGAGTTCACTCCTATTATTGTAGGAACATGATCGAAATAACCTTCAGATAAACCTTTCTCACTATAGTTGTAAAAGAAAGCGCCATTGTGATATGGTTCTATGACTGGACCAAATTGTATTCCTGCTAGCGGATTCTCTAAGGCTATCTGAAATGAACAAATGAGTTGTTCAATGTAGCTTATTTTGATATGGGTACAACATATATTTGGATTCTTATCATATATATGTTAGACGTGCTAAGTTGAAGAAACAGGTAGAGATTTGGATCAGATATTGTAGTCGTAAACAAACAAAAAATGAGTAACGTTCAAGCTTTGTAAATTTTTTTAGCTCATCTACAGGAATTCTATAGGTGTGAAGATGAAAATTTGTAAATTATATTCAAATAAATGGGATTGGTTCTAATGAGAAGTGAGGTTGAATACGTTGAGCCGTGAAAACATTTGAATTATAAAACATATTGTTGATGTACAAAGAGAAAAACCACTCACAAACGTGTTTAATATAGACGGATTGTTACACATTCGCATAAGTTTTCCTTTTGGAACTGCGTATAGTTTGTGAGTGAAAATATCAAGTATCAAAGACTAACTCATCAGAAGTAAGATACAATTCAGCATACGGACTTGCAGTGGTGGAATGGAGGCGGTCTAGAAGAATTAACGACTTGGGAGTAAAACACACCTGGAGAGAGTATGAAATGAGAGAGTATTATTTTCAGACTCAGGACTAATTGAAGCTGGTGGCTCGTTACGTGATATTACACGGAGGGTTAGTACACTCACGAGGATAGGCAATGGTGCATTTCAGCGATAATCGAGGCTCCATAGAAAAACTGAGACATCTTCTATTATTGAATAGAACTGACCGATACTTGATGAAAATCCATATTAAAAAACCAATCAGTACAGTTTATTGTATGATTTTCACTATAATGTTATAGTGAAAATCATACAATAAACTGTATTGATTAGTTTTTTTTTAGACATCTTCTATCTGAAATTTCTGTCTGATACTAAGGACGTAAGAGAATGGATACAAATATCAGAAGTGTTTTGGTCACATCATAACGGGGGCTCTGCACCTGTTACCCCTTACATATTTGGAATGTACTTACATATTTGGAACCTATCGGACAAACTTATATTTGCCAATATAGTTGTTTTTGTATTTGTCTTTGATTAGGTGAAATTTTCGTAGATAATTTGATCATTTACGGATATCTAGATAATCAAATTATCTACGAAAATTTCACAAAAAAGAGATTCAAAATCTCTTTTACATTGCATGGCAAACAGTTTTCCAAAATGTCAATGAATTGGTTATTTCAGATCTCACAGAAGAGCTGGACCCATATGTTACTCCTCCGTTTAGAGTATCTGCTATTCCTAATGTAATAAAAATTAATCACTAGTACATCATATCAGAAGTTCAAGCCTCTGTTGGATAGAAAGGTGTCAAGAGATTTGGAATATATGCGAAGGAGAATGGGCTTGTTTCATGATATGGAAAATGATACTGGTTTGCTTACAGACTGATCGAGTTAGGGGTATATTATACTTATCAAGCCTAATCGGCCCCAAGATCTCCTCATATCCGCAGAAAAAAGAATAATTCCAAAAGCAAGAATTTAAATTGGCCGCGTGTCTGTTGACCAATAAAATTGATCGTGTCTAGAGTGGAGTTGCCAACTGTATTGGTTTTTAATACCCAATCACAGATCTGAAGATCCAATTTGACAGACGCCATTTTTGTTGTTATTGTTGTCAACTCGGTGTGAGAACAAAACTCATCAGAAGTAAGATACAATTCAGCATACGGACTTACAGTGGTGGAATGAAGGCGACTTGGGAGTAAGACACACCTGGAGAGAGTATTATTTTCAGAATCAGGACTAATTGAAACTGGTGGCTCGTTACGTGATATTACAAGGAGGGTTAGTACACTCACAAGGATAGGCAATGGTGCATTTCAGCGATAATCGAGGCTCCATAGAAAAACTGAGACGTCTTCTATTATTGAATAGAACTGGCCGATACTTGATGAAAAGCCATATTAAAAAAACAATCAATAGAGTTTATTGTATGATTTTCACTATAATGTTATAGTGAAAATCATACAATAAACTGTATTGATTAGTTTTTTTTGAGACATCTTCTATCTGGAATTTCTGTCGGAGATGATACTTAGGACGTAAATTTTGAAACAAGCCCGTTACATAAAAATTATTGGATAGTAAAACTATAAAAAGTCCAGTGCCGAATATTCTATGAGTTGTTTGAAAGAAATAATAGAGAAAACTGGGAAAAAATAAACAAATAGTATGAAATCTAAAGAAATAAACTTTAAACGTTCAAGTCAGTCTCGAATATACCTACACAGTAGGTTGAATGGACTGACTCCTATCAGAAAACAACTTCTTTCCTGGCTAATAGAAAAGTAGGTTGAATGGACTGACTCCTATCAGAAAACAACTTCTTTCCTGGCTAATACCACGAAGGGCGTTGGATTATATCCGACAGGCGTCAGTGCAACGCCCTTAGTAGTATTAGCCAGGGGAGTAGTTGTTTTCTGATAGGCGTCAGTTGATTAACCTACTGTGTAGGTATATCCGAGACTGGCTTGAACGTCTAAAGTTCATTTCTTTAGATTTGTTTACTGCCAGTCTTCAAGCATAGCCCACTGACTAATAAGAAAATAGTATGAATTATGAAAATATAACAGTTCTATTCATAAAGAAAACAAATTATTGTAGCCTGAAATGAAAATGAATTGAATATTGAGTTGAATACGTAAAATCTCAATTGAATGCGAATAATGAGAATTGAATAAAGAACAAATGAAGATAAACAATGGAATAGTGGAAGAAAAATTTTTCAGGTAAACCCTGAATCCAGTTGTTTACTGAAATGAAATCGTGAACTATTATTTTCTAAAATTTACCTCATTCTCCACAAGACTCATAAGTTTTTTGTGAACCATCAAAAAATGACTAATATACCACTATCGTATGATTTCTCCATGAACTGTTCGATAAGATTCTTTAGTAAAAATTTCTACTGGTTGAGTGGCCTTCTTCACCAAGATAAATTCAATTTTGAAGAATATAAAAAATGTGATACATGAGTATAATGCCATCAACCCATCGAATATATTTCGAGAAGATCATCGAATAACTTACTCTCGACGCTATTCCAATGGAAACTTGTTGTAAAGTTTTGTAGTCAACTTTCCTCAGCCCTTCAAGTATCCTACTTGTGTTCCATGAATCTACATGGAAAAATCTTGCAATGTCATGGGCTGTTCTTTTAGCTCTTCTGTGTAGTGCCCAGAGACATAAAGAAGTTCCACTTTGCAGAATGGCCCTGTTATATGCTCCTGGAAATAATATTATAAATATTTTCAGTACTCGCAGATACTATTCAGTGACTATTCACAATGCTGTTCGGAAAATTTCTAGGATATAAATATTTGAAGTAAGTAATAGGATGATAAATAGTGATCACAACCGTTCTGAATTAAGTAGCGATACAAATTACTTCAGAAACAGAGGAAACAATACAGATGAGATATATTATGGAATTTGTCGATATTAGATAAAAATTCATAACTTTTTCAGTTTTCATTGAGAGATTTACAGAACCGTTCCACGTGTTTCGCTATACAATAGCTTTCTCAAGCGTTTTCATGTATGAAACCGTTTCCATTTATAGATAGATAGATAGCACTTCATTTTCAACAGATGTACACCCAATTATAGGGAATGTTAAAGAACACATACTGAAAACTACATTCTATTCAATTAAATTCACATATTACATATTCAATTGATAACCACTAATCTGACGTTGAAATGTTTTCTCGTATCTTGAGTTGAGGCGTGGTCTTCAGATACCTTCCTCTGTATAATTTGAAGTGCTCCTTCTACAGTAACGTTGGTGTAAATGGTTTCCACGTCGGAATAGATTGATTGATTCTGCTCTGTGACTTCGATTGCTCCTAGTAATTCGACAAAATGCCTTGAATTTTTTACAAAAGATGAAGTACCTCCTTGTAGTGGTTGTATTATGGAAGGTAAAAATCTCAAACAAGTTTTCAGTAGCTGAATCTCTGGAGCTAATGATAGGTCTGAACGGAACACCCTCCTTATGGATTTTGGGTAGTCCATACAAGTGAGGTGCAACTGGTACAGCTTTCCTTCAATTGATCCAGTTGAGTCCCGTACAATCTTCTTGTATTGTTTTTTCTGAAGAATATTTTCGATCTTTTGTTCGTAAAATCAATAGCCTTTTCCTTATCTGTAGGTAGAATCTAGATAACAATATATCTGATCATCGCACTATTTTATACCGATTGGGCATTGAAAACGATATAAAACCTCCGACACCAACTATCAGGAGGAGAATGATGAAATGATTCAAAATTTTTTGAGTGAAATTTCAAAGGAAAACTGAGAAGATGTTTTTTCTCAGTTTGTCACGTTGTTTTTTCTCACTACTCCAATGTTTTCCCCTTACGCAGTTATTGCTCGAATAATTCAACAAAAAATACTGGGTAGATGATAACATCAAATTATCAAGTTATCATTTGAAACATCTATACTCTTTGCGAGAATTTTCACGTGATTATGACAATATTTATAAAGAAGCCAAGAAGCAACATGTGAACTCNTTCAAAATTTTCCAAAAGGAATATTTCTATGGCCTATCCTGTATGGTGTTTGTTATAAAGCCATTTCAGGTACACTTGGTATAGTTATGGAACATGCACCAATTTTTGTCAGTAATGAAATTTTCTGAGAAATCGATGATAAAAAAGTTTCCCATTTGTTGCAGACTCAGTGGACCACACTGTATACAATTATAAGTATTTATTTCAGTATAAAGTGATTATGTACATACTTTTTCGCCTCTTTTTTGAATAGTTTGAAGGGTGTTATATCTTTTATATTTTTAGGTAGGATGTTGAATATTTCTGGACCATAAAAGAAAAAAGAATTCTGGGTGACCGTTTTATTGAAGAAATACATTTTCACGTTCTGGTTCATTTTTGATCAAGTTTCTCTTGCATGTTTCTGCGTGAAATCTGCTCGTTCATGGAACATTCTTATTAGGCAGTGATAAGTGTATAATGAATGAATGAATATTTAACTTGTTGGTTTATTGATAAAACTCTCTTGTTGAAAATAGTCTATTTTCCTGTAGATGATTTTCAATAGCATGTTTTGAACGGTTTGTGATGGGCTGATAGCATTTTTGAAGGTTGCATCCCAAGCAAGAACACAATATTTTATTAGAAATTCGACAAGAGAGGTATAAAGTATGCCACGTAGTTCATAAGAAGTGTGCCTTAATACTCTGAGCCTTTTTGTAACAATGTTGATATGTTCCGTCCATTTTAGGTGCTGATCTAATATAACTCCTAGGTATTTTATAGATGTGGTTCGTTTTATAGTCTGACATTCACAAGTATTTTGATTAGCACAGTGCGATATATGCATTTTTTTGTAGTTTGTGGGTTGATCAGGAAGGGTGGGGGAAAAGGTCAGATACTTCATCTCCTTCACATTCAGTGATGGTTTAGTACTATTCAACAAAATGTATATTTTTTGTAAATTTGTTTCTACTGTCTCTCTTATTTCATGTCATGATGTTGCCATGTAAATTGGAGTAGTGTCATCGGCATAGCATATTATATCGCCTATTGAATTGTTGATTTTTGTTATACTGTTAATGTGAATAAGAAAAAGTATCGGTCCCAAAACGGTTTCATGTGGTATACCTATTTGTAAATCGCCACTTATTTCATTTTCAATTTCCACTCGTTGGATTCATTTGATAGGTAGTTCTTCATCAAAGCCAAAGTACTGCCTCGAATACCATAGTTGTTCAATTTTTTTATCAACAGTTCATAGCCTTGGCCAGGTCCAGGAAAACGGCCAAGCATTTGGTTGGGCTATACATAGTCTTCACAGTGATTTCGACAAAATCCATTATGGAATTTTCAGTGTTTGAATTTTTCACTAATGCAAATTGCCTTGCCTGTCAGTTATTATATGATGTTTATCCAGAAAATTAAGTAGTTTTTTTTTATGCATTATTCGAAAATTTTGGCTAGCGTATTTATGATAGATATAAGTCTATAGTTATTGACTTGGGATTTTTTCCTGCTTTGAAAATTGGTGCTACATTGCTGATTTTCCATTGCCAAGGTATGACGCTCGTAGAGAATGTTTGATTGATGACGTTTTTGATTTCGTGAGAAATATTTTCATCCTTCAGTGTTTCAACTTCTGATGTGTGGGGAATTTCAGAAAAAAAAATATAATGACGTTGGTGTGGAAATCAGAACGTATCTCCTCGTTAAAATTCAGTTCGTTAATTTTGAGGTTTTATACTAAAATTACTCCCTTTGCTACTTCGACTTTGAGTTGACATTATATACTTTATGACAAAATGGATATAAACCTCTGGTGTGATTATATGATCTTTTTTCCATTTGAAATGTTTTGTAAAGAAAATTCAACTGATTGTACTCTTGATGAATAGATGATAGAGAGATCCAATTGATTCCAGCATTCCTTTCAATTAATTCACAGAGGCACTGAGTTTTCGACAAGGGACATTGCAAGATTACATTCCACTGTTCACATTCAAAAATAAATTAATGTAAGTAAAGAAATATATCCACATAATGGCTCATGAATTGAAGATCCAAATGGTTATTTTCAATTTTAGTGTTCACTTTTGGAAAAATGTTATGCCATCATTACATTTACAAATTGTCTATTCAATAATAAAGTATATGTATATATGAATATACAGGGTTTAACGAAAATGTAGTTCATAAATGAAACCACATAAGTATTCTTGGGTCAAAAATGACTCGATTGGATATAACTCACCTTAATGCAAATATGAACACAAAAAAACCCACATTCCGTGGAAAGTACACCATGGAAATCAATTACATATAAAGCAATACTGAGAAAACGTCCAGTATTGTGAAAAAACAATTCATGGCTTTTGTATCACGATACTGCACCTAGTCACTCGTCATTGCTTGTTCAAATGTTGACCAAGTCCTCATTTCTATCAGTGATACAACATAGTCAGAGAAATATCAAATTTACTTGCTGCAACCCATAATCCATAGTTGAATGTCAAGAAAAATGTTATTCATTTCATAATTTGCGATACTGGGAATAAGTTTTTGATGAATTCAACGAAATAAATGTGGATTGAAAAATTGTTCAATATATCTTCATTTCATAATCTGAAATTGAATGCCTCAAAAATTGTATTTTCCGGTCAAAACCGAAACGTGAAGCTGCAGTTAAACAATCAAATATCAAATTTCTGTGCAAAGCTCTGCCATTGGTTGAGCACGTTGAAATTGTGGGATTGTGGATAGACTACGAATTGAGATTCAACTCACCAAATCATGTTTCGTTCTCAGAGGTTCGTTCTCAGCAGCAGAGGTTTATCGCACACCGTGCACTTTTGGAAAAGTATATACAGGCTGATTCACGGTGGATGGCACATTAGACGTTTCTGGTGAAGCAGACAACGGATCACTTTGAAAATTTAATGGAGGGCATATTCGGACATTCTCTAGCCAACTAAAATATTTTCGACAATGCGGTGTTG
>NW_019290088.1:134200-187512 GCF_000500325.1 Leptinotarsa decemlineata
TCCAAACCAAATTTCGATATCATAGTACTTCTTAACTAAAAGATATCGGCATTTTTAGAAGTCATGATTTTCGAAGAAAAAAATTGAAATTAATTTTTATTTCGAAAACGGTAACAGATAGGTATAGGGAAATATCAAGAAAAGTTGTCGGGCAATTGTTGGAGATTCCAAAAATAATATTATATACAGAGTGTTCCATTTGAAAAATCAAAGTTGCTACTGCTTTCTAATAGAAGCGGCAACACCGCATTGTCAAAAATATTTTATTTGGCTAGAGAATGTCCTAATATGCCCTCCATTGAATTTTCAAAGTGATCCGTTGTATGGTTCACCAGAAACGTCTAATGTGCCATCCACCGTGAATCAGCCTGTATAGGAACCACCAAAAGATCCATGGAAAAAGGTTGAGAAAGCATGGAAAAAACTGCAGGCTGGAACAATCGTACAAGTAGGATGTGGCAGAACATGCACTCAGTGAAGAAAACTACAGGATTTTGTTTGAAAACACTAAATTCATGGCACCCAACCAGGGATATCATAGCCGACCGGTACGGAATGCAAAAATATCCACAAACACACGGATAATTTTAACAGAAAAGAGAAAGCGGCAAACCTCAATCGAATATGAAATCTCATTTTAAGAAGTTCGAGGATAGCAAAATGCATGACAGCAGGTAGAAAAGGATCAATGATTGTTGCTGACAAATTATCTAATCCAGGTTCAGGTGTTAGTATTCCAAACTACCTGATACAACATAAATACGCGTTACGGAACTGTTATATTCAGTCATGGGATATTAACCCAGGATGTATGAACCGCTAAAGAAGCGAACCACTGGCGTCAGCGAAACGTCAGGAAGAAATTAAAGCAATCCACGGCCTTCGAACCCAAACAATTGTGACATCGATTGCATTAGTCAAGTTTTTGAAGAAACAAAAAGACTTAGTTCACCTCAAATCAGCAAACTCTCAATAGCCGTATACAAAATGGCTACTAGTTTCAAACACAACTTTCGCAAGCAAATATCATAATCACCTCACGTCTGAATTTCTTGATTCTACTATTATTAAAAAAATACATTTGCTTTCTTTATAATGATTACGTGATGGAATCGGCCGATACTTGATGAAAATCCAATAGGTATTCAAAAAACACTTCATTGCAAAATATTCACTGTTTAGTGAAAATGTCACTACACGAGTGAAGTGTTTCTCCAATGATTTAAGATGAATTGAAAGAGGTATATTTTTTGGAGAAATTGATTTTTGGAAGTGAATGGTTTTGGCTTTCTTCTTCTTCATCTTGATACTCTTTTGATATTGATTGCTCCTTTTTTTTTCGAAAGAATACCTCATTTTTTGTGTCACAATAAAAAAGTAGAAAGCCAAAACATGTCTTTCCCAAACATTTGAAATAAATTATTGTAGATAATTTTCATTTAAACTGATGCATCGGATGAAAGTTTATGAGCTGATTCATATCATCTCATAAACCGAATTTTGCCTTTCACTCTTAGCCAAATTCACATTATATATATTTTCTTCTCATTCTATATATGGTAGTAATTTTTTTTACCGTAGTGTGCGCATTTCAGCCCCTATGCCCCGAAGTCCCGGTACATTCGAGAGGGCACGTCAGCATTATCAACCAATGACCACTCCCTACACCGTGGGGTAAGTGATCAGTGGGTCCGAGAATCATATGACCTGAGCAAGCGCAGTGAGCCAAGAATGACAGCCTTTTGAATCTNGGCATAAAGTTTAAGATCATCCATATAAAACAAATGGGTGACCTTGTGCCTCCGGTTTCCTGGGGTGCCACAGTTATACCCTCGAGTATTTCTGAGCGCAACGGATAATGGCAATTTTGAGATGCAAAAGAGAAGGGGACTGAGAAAATCACCCTGAAATTCACCCCTTCTGAAAGTGACCCACCCTGTTTGGACTCTTGCTTGACCGGATGTTATGGTGAAGCTAGTTCGCCAAAGTGGTATCAGTTGTTATGCATCTCACTATTTTGTCGGGTACCGCAAGGCATCTGAGCAAATGCAAGTTTATTATTATTATTAAAAAAGCTCATGGAACCTCAAACATCTATTCATATTCATCATTCAATAGTAAAAGTATTTGTGAAACTGTAGGTAAGTTTCATCTTAGAGTATACTGAGTTGAAAGACACTTCGGTGATACATTGCTCTGCTACATAAATTAAGATTATATCTTGTTTTTATATAAAAATGTGAACTAATTCGTATCAATATTATTATTGTCATCGTTCGAACAAATTATAGAGAATCTCAGGATCCTTGAAGTTTTTTATCCGATGAAGTATCCGCCATAAATATGAACCAGTGTGTTGCTTCTTCATAAGGGATTCAGTATATCCTTTTTAACGGCATAGTGATAGACTGTATGATTGACTTCATAATCATACCAACTTGTTTAGTCAGTTATTCTCAGGTGTTTTTCTACTATCCTTATTATTTTATGGATTAAGTGTATCCTTTCTAATGAAAAACCGGTCATATTTAGTCTATACTCGAAAGGATCTCAGAAGTTATTCAAATTACCTACAAAATATTCTTCCATATTTCGAAAGCTTCAACATCTTGAGCGTTCATTGACATGGTTTCAATAAACAAAGATGAACTGGAGATCGTTTTTCAAATATCAGACATTTTTTAATCGAAGCAAAGGCCGGGGCTGTTTCTTTTTATATTTTCAAAGTATTTTTTTGAACAAAAAATGAAGAGAGGTTGACTTCAGAAGTGAAATGAAATGATTTGAGAGCTAGGAGGCCATGACATCATATTCTGTTAACCTATATCAATTGAACAAGTTTTCGAAATAACATGTTCCTGTTTCAAATCATCTAAAAGAACAATTCGCTCAGGCCAGTCTCAACTCCCTACACTATAGGTTAATGGACTGACACCTATCAGAAAACAACTGCTCCCCTGGCTAATACCACAAAGGGCGTTGAATTATATCCTACAGGTGTCAGTGCAGGATTTTCCACTGAAGTTTTAGGTGTCAGTCTATTAATCTACAGTGTAGGGAGTTGAGACTGGCCTGAACGAATTTTTCTTTTATATGATCTGATTTAAGACTGTCTATATGACTATAGACTATAAGTGAAATGTTTCTGTTTCTCAACTCTCAGATCAAGTGCTGATTTTTCATTCTCTCTGTGAAAATAAAAATGAAAGGATTTGATGTAAATTTTGTAGGACAGAAATAAACATTTTTTTTGACAAATTGATAATTTAAAGTTTTTCAATTATGAGGAACACTATATTTCACTCTGTATGCCAGAAATATCAACTCAGAAAGTTTTTCAGGAAAGCTTGAAGAGCAGTTATGTAGATATTCCTTTATCTGGTTCATCAAACTTTTCAACGAGATATAAAATAAAAATTTTGTTTTATAGTTACATGCCCAACATTCTACTCATTGAAAAGTAATCAACAGAATCAGCACTATGTCAGATTACTTACCGATGTTGTATATACATTTATGTAAAGACAATCTTCTGAACCAGTTATATCAAGTGTGCCTTGTACACATTCCGGTTTTTCTTTAGTAGCGTCTAGTATACCACTCCAATTAGAATTTTTTTCCGGCGGCTGAAATGAAAAACAACTACTGCTTTGAGATTCACATTATTTGTTCCACTACTCTGACATGGAAATGTTTTCTCGTATCTCGAGTTGAGGCGTGCTTCAGATACCTTCCTCTGTATGATTTGAAGTGCTTTTTCTACAGTAACGTTGATGTAAATGGTTTCCACGTCGAAACATATTGATTGATTCTGCTCTGTGACTTCGATTGATCCTAGTAATTCGACAAAATGCCTTGAATTTTTCACAAAAGATGAAGTTTCTCTTTGTAGTGGTTGTATTATGGAAAGTAAAAATCTCAACAAGTTTTGAGTAGCTGAATCTCTGGAGCTAATGATCGGTCTGAACGGAACACCCTCCTTGTGGATTTTGGGTAGTCCATACAAGTGGGGTGCAACTGGTACAGCTTTCCCTCAATTGATCCAGTAGAGTCCCGTACAATCTTGTATTGTCCCTTCTCAAGAATATCTTCGATCTTCTGTTCGTAGAAATCAATAGCGTTTTCCTTATCTGTAGGTAGAATCTAGATAATAATATATCTGATCATCGCACTATTTTATACCGATTGGGCATTGAAAACGATATAAAACCTCCGGCAACAACTATCAGGAGGAGTTATAATGATGGATTGATTCAAAATTTTCTGAGTGAACTTTCAAAGGAAAACTGGGAAGATGCTTTTTCTGTAAATGATTAAGATAATGCATAATGCATTTTCGACTGTTCACGTTGTTTTTCCTCACTACTTAAATTTGTTTCCCCTTACGCAGTTATTGCTCGAATAACTCAACAAAAAATACTGGGTAGATGATAACATCAAATTATCAAGTTATCATTTGAAACATCTATACTCTTTGCGAGAATTTTCACGTGATTATGACAATATTTATAAAGAAGCCAAGAAGCAACATGTGAACTCATAAAACATACAAAAAAGCCTATTACCAAAATTCTATAACAAACTCTAACAACAAAACCCATGAACAGCATGAAGAATAATATCAGAGGTCACAAATAAAACTAAAGCAAAGACCGACAATAATGGAATAATAAAAAATGATGTTGTTCATATAGACCCCTCAGCAAATCGCGGATATTTTCAACGACTTTTTCACTTCTGCACCTCTGGAATTGAACAATAAAATTCCTCCTACGAGCTTACATGAGATAGAAATGATAATTTCCAATAGATATACACTACACTTGGAGCCCTTGTTACCAGATGAATGACAAATCCTTCTACATAACAAAATAAAAAATAAAAAATCAGCTGGGTCGGACGAAATCCCGAACTTTCTAATAAAGTTATCACTGCCTCATATTATCCTTCCGATGACTTATTTGGTAAATTTGTCATTCGAAACAGGACACTTCCCACAAATGTTGAAAATAGGAAAAATTATCCCAATTCAGAAAAGGATCGATACTCGACAGCTCATCAATTATCGACCAGTTTCTGTTCCAAGTAGCTTTTCCAAAATACTAGAATATGCTTTTCTTGATTGATTAGAGAACTTCTTGAACAAATTTAAAATTGTAAGCGAACAACAACATGGTTTCCGCCCTGGTATGTCTACCAACACGGCTATACAGTCTTTTGATTCAGAAATATTGAAATTCATTGAGGCCGGCGAGTGTCCGGTGGGTATTTTTTGTGATCTTAGTCGAACGTTCGACTGTGTCGTTCATACAAAGCTAGATAAACTGCATTCTTACGGATTGAGGGGTGTTTCTCAAGATTGGATAGCATCATTTTTGAGAAATCGTGTGCAATATGTGAGCATGAAGTATAAAAATCATAATAAAGTAGAAAATGTATCATCTTCAAACTTAGAAGTCAATGTAGGTGTCCCGCAAGGCTCTATTTTAGGCTCATTATTATTTCTTCTCTACGTTAATGAAATCGATACAATATTTCCTAGGATGAAATTAACATTATATGCTGATGATATATCATTGATTATTTCTAACAAATCTAACAATATCTTACAAAATGAATGCGAATCTATATAGAGTCTTTGATAAAGTGATTTTGGTCAAATAAATTATCATTCAATACAGACAAAACAACTATTGAAAATTTTCAGACAGCCCAACAACACAATGAGGACTTCAAAATCAAACTATCTAGTCAAGAAATTGTAACCAGTGATACTGTGAAATTCCTAGGTATTGAACTAAACAAAAATCTTAAATTCAAAACACATTGCGAATCATCAATATCTAACCTTAATTCATTTTATTACTTGATCTATAATATGAAGACTATTCTAACTCATGCACAATTAATGAACTTCTTTTGATTTTATATCTTGTAAAAATCTCAAACGAACAATTTCACATATCCAAAGTTATTCTAACTTCTACTTTTCAATCTACCTTAGCGAGATCTACGAAGAATGTTGAAATGTACAAATTTTTTTCAAAACCGAAATTGAGCATTCTTTAGGATGAATATTACTGTAGTTTTTTTCCGACACCGAACCGTTATTTTTAGCACCTTGACACGTGTTTCAATCACCACAAGGTGTCGAGGTATTATAATAACGGTTTGGTGTTAGGGAAAAATAAAAACCAAACAATTTGTATCTGGAAAACAAAGTTATACATACCTCTTGCACAAGTAGATTGTAGTTGGTAAGAGACTGAAGCAGATCCAGCGCTTTCCCCAAAAATGGTTATTCTATTAGGATCGCCGCCAAAGCGATCGATATTATGTTTTACCCATTTCAGTGCTAGACATTGATCTTTGAGGCCTATGTTTCCAGGAGCTACTTCGTCGAGAGTACTAATGAATCCAAAAACTCCCACGCGATAATTGAACGATGCGTAAACCACGTCGGCTTCAAGTAACCAATCAGGTGGGTATTGAGAATAAGATGAATTTCCAAGGACGAATGATCCACCGTAAATGAACACCATAACTGCTTTTTTTTGAGTCAGCTGCAATAAATGAAAATATTTTACATGCAATGAAAAACTGAAAATGAAGTTTCTGTAATTCAGAATGAAAAAAGTGACTTATTCAATATTGAATTGATTCATTTTGCAATAAATCCCATTATAATATTGAATCTTTTGACACTTCTGACCAGTATTATTCCCGATAATTTTAGATAACAATACTATTGAAAGAGATCATTTTTCGATATATCAAAACCAATTCAAGATATTTCAAAACCATTAAACATACAAACATCAATATCAAAAACAAGCAAAAATGTGTGAATGAATGAAATAATGAATATTGGATAGTTGTAGGATAGTTTTTTTTAAAACGATTCACTGGAGTAGACACGCTAGGCAAATATAGCCTGTTTTGTGATGTCTAAATCAGCATGGCATTTGTACAATTGTATGTCTTATGTAATTGTAATACAATGGCAAGTGAAGTTTACTTACATTTTAATATGAATATAGACAGAGGATAAGAGAGAGAATTAATTAAAAATTAGGGTCAAATGAGATTTGTTAATTTGAAATATTTCAATTGGGGTATATCCGCTTGGTGTGGTATTATTGTTAATTTTCGGTAGTGTATACAGTGATACACAAAATACAGTTTTGTCCACTAAGTGTGCAACATATGGGAAATTTTTTGTTATCGATTACTCAGAAAATTTCTTTCTCGACAAAAGTTGGTACGTGTTCCAAAACTATACCAAGTGTACCTGAAATGACTTTATGACAAACACCATACAGGATAGGCCATAGAAATATTCCTTTTGGAAAATTTTGAATTACCCCCGTATGATACATATTTTTACATATTGAACGAACTTTATATTTCTATGGCCTATCCTGTATGGTGTTCGTCATAAAGTCATTTCAGGTACACTTGGTATAGTTTTGGAACACGTACCAACTTTTGTCGAGAAAGAAATTTTCTGAGTAATCGATAACAAAAAAATGAACGATGTTTCGTGATCAATAAGCTGATTTACTTTTTACTTTATCGGAGTAGTATAAGTTAGTGTCGTCTGCATATGTACATTGAATAACTTAAGAACCTTGGAGAAGTCAGATGTGTAGATGATTTAGAGTAGCGGGGCGTGAAAGAACTTTTCACGGGATTTGATTTTCTTCAGAAAATATTATCAGAATGATTTATTTATGGAACCGAGAAAGTAACGAAATTGCTATTTCAATAATTCCATGACCGTTTGATACCTGAATTGTGTTTTGATATCTTACGCTAACAGTGTTATTACTTCCCTGAAGATTATTTTCTTCTGTATATCTTCATTCAGAAAATACTCACACTGAATCTCAAATTGCCCAAAGGTGGTTTTGCATAAGGTATTCCCTGGAATGTTATATATGGTTTCTTCAAGTCAACTGTTTCATCATGACGGCCACGAATTTTACCATCTTCAATTGTCACGATGGGATCTCCCTCACTCTGAAAAAAATAATGATTGTCTACGGAAAAGCTACTGTGATAGCAAAACATGTCGTGATATATTTTTGAAAATGAAGTTTGTGAAAATCAAATCGTAAGGTGAATTTCATGAATTCACTATAGATCTTCAGCAAGTGACGGCTAAATCAATCGGACAAAAAGTAACCATCGTGTGGAATTGAATGCATTCAATATATTTTTTCAATCTATTCAAAGAAGGCAAGGATTTGAAAAAAAGAAATTGGAGTGAAAATACGAGAAAAAAAGTCAGAAATGAGCACAGCAGGTAATTTTCATCAATGGGTATAACCTTTCATGTTTTCTGGTTGAACTTTATTTTCCGTCTCATTATCAGATGATAGTAGCTGACAAAACACTAATCAATAAATATTACTGGAGTTTTTTCCCAACACCAAACCTTTATTTCAACACTTCGACACGTGTTTCGACCACTAAATGAGCATCTTCAAGAGGCAGGTCAAACTACCTTCGTCTTGAAGATGATCACTTGGTGATCGAAACACGTTCGAAGTGTAGAAATAACGGTTTGGTTTCGGGAAAAACCGCCAGTAATATTCATTACTACACCAAAGGTTCCAAACAGTGCATCACAAGTAGACCACTATTTGTTTAAACATGATTTTCTGAGTGCTAGAATGTAGATTTTGAGTCAGTCATTTTGATGAACAGAATATCCTGCCCTACACATTTTTACGTGTCCTACACCATGAACGCTACTTGTTGCGCTGACGAGCTAGGAAATGTACTGAGTGCCAAACACTCCGTTGCCTAGATAGTTGGTGCAATGCCACTTGCTTTATTATTTCGCCCGTTTTTTTTTGCTATGCTGCAATCCACATACCATATTTATTCATTTGCTAGCGTGCCAGTAAGTCGTCCTCGTACAAGTTAGAAAAGTTATTTCACATATTTTGTTTGTTTTGTGAATGTAGGCCAATATGAATCAGGGCGGAGAAGAGACTATAATTGAAGCTATAAAAACGTTTGATAGTAGAATAATTGACATAGACCAAAACATTTTCATTCTGAGAACCACCATCGAAAGAGATGTTGATATTACTGCAAATAAAAAACTTTTCTAAAACTACTTGCACAGAGTGGACTGTAAACAGAACATATCCTGAAATAAAAAATTGCAGTATCGAAAAGATTGGGTCTGTCGGCACAATGCTCAAAATAAAGAAAACGAAACAAGCAGCGTTAGGAAAAGGAACAGGAACTGCGGTGCCAAATTTTTTATTGAGGTTAAAAATGAAAACAAATTTTCTAGATGCAGGGATCCCTTGCTCAAGGAAGGCTTAAACATCATTGTAGAAGTAAGTTCGTTTGAAGTTGTAATATTATAACAACAATGATAATTTACTAACTTTTAGTTGCATCTCACGCATCGCCACAGAGTTACGATGGCAAAAGCCCATAGCTATCTAAGAGTAAGCGCGTCTACGAAAGATCAATTTTTGAAGTACTTCAGTGAAGAATTGACTCCTAGCGAAGCCAAAAATTTCCATAAGTCGACACTAATGGCTGCCACTTCAAGTGATAAAATATGTGAAACTCTTGCCAATACCCAAGTAAATCATATTTGGAACGATCAATTCATCATTTGTATGAACAATGGAGGTACATACACTGAGAGAAATTTTTTGCTCCGATAGAGATATTTTTTACAGCACTAAAACCGTGATATATAGCAGAGTGGTTATCAGCCACGAAAAAGTAGTTATTCAATATCAGTAAAATTTGATACTGTTAGCAAAAAAAATGTCAGCAGCAGTTACTTTTCAAACAGAATTTTCTCAGTATATTTCTGTTAAAATTTGTTTCCAATTACAACTTTTATAAATATTCAACTCATCTCTGTAAAAAAAAATATAGTGAAAGAACAAGCGAAAGCGTTTTTGAATAGCTGATGGAGAAGAAGGCACCTTTTGAAGAGAATGGAACAAGACGCTTATAAGCGAAGAGTCGTTTTGCTATCTTGTGGTAACGCCCTTAATGCTAAGAAAATCGATACTATCGAAAATATTGAGTCGTTTGCCAATATCTGCACAAGCATTTGTCATGTGAAAAAAACGAGAAAGATAAAAGTCCAACCTACTTCTATTGCACGCCGGGCAAATAGAAGTTTACATGCTGGCCCTAGAGCAATACAGGCAGGTAGGNATGAGAATACCTAATGACATTCATTCGCTCATTTGATTAAATCCCAGCCGTAGAAATCTTGTTTCATTTGAAAGAGGTATATTTTTAGGATAAATTGATTTTTTGGAAAGAATTGAAGAAGTAATAACAACACAACAATAATAGCCCTCGTTTCTGATATAAGGTTTTGACATTTAGTCTCCATTATTTCAAAATCATAATAAGACAAATAATAATATCTCCAGAAGACATAATGTTCTGAAAAATACATTTTCAACTTTGACCCAGGGGAGTGGCTCAGTTTGAGCATAAAAAAAATCTAGAGCAGAAGAAAAATATCGTAATATTTTAGATTTGGAAAAAAATCACAAAGAGATTATCCTAATTTCCAGTAGATGGAACGACTTTAGATATGTGACATTGGTAATTTGGTTTAGGTGTTGGGTTTTTCTTAGATTCTATGTTTGTATTTGCAAATCAGCATAAGAACAGAACAAGTATCTGTTTTCTAACTGGTAGATAGTAGATGAAATAAAAACCTTAAAAATGTCAACAAAGTTTGTTTTACTCCAAAAATGACTTATATTCAATATTTTCGATAGTTTTCACTTGGCCAAGATAATTCAAACAGATTCACAACCAGTCATTGATTAATTTTTATTAGTCTCCCATTTTTTTATACAAATTTGACATGTGACTTACCGACCTATCCCTAATATTGATGGATGATTTTTGCAAACTATTTACGATACATGTGACCAGTATGATAGTTTTCATGTACATTTTATTCATTTATTGTAAACAAATAGTAACATTGGTTTTTATATAAGAAAGCAATCTTATCAGTATATATTAGCATAGGATTCTGAAAAATATTATTTCTGAATATTTCACACCATACTCACTGGCTGTCAACAAAAAGGAATCCAAGATTTTTAGAAACATATCAATACATTGAAAGCATACCACAATAAACTGTTTTGAAGAAAACAGATAGTGAAACCTCGTCACAAATTCAAATTGAAATTCTAGTGCAGGGTGAAAATAAAGTTTATATATGGTAAAAAATAACTATGAGGAATGTTAATGATGTCAATTCTGAGCACGTACACATAAAATCTGAAAATCAGGATTTGTTCTCTTCGACGGTCTCGTCGATTATCGCTGCTTACTTAAATGTTTATGCTTCTCTCGCTTAATTGGTGGAAGGTGAATGTTACAATGAACATTTCCAATACTATACTCCTGATGTGAATTTAAAATTGAACTATGAAGAAGTTACCGTTGAAAGTTCGCACAAGTATTTCATACTTTTTATACGTTACATAACCAGGGTTGTGTTTGTAACTATCTGCTGTTTGCCAAATTTGCCTACATGGAAATAAAAGCCATGAAGACTTAGAGATAACTAACTGCGGCTGTTTAAACAGATAATGGTCACATACTTAGTAACAAGTGAGAAAGTGAGGTCAATGACATCTCCCGTTACGAAGACCCCATCTATAGGATCGACAGAGAACTCAAGCTCTGAATATAAAAGATAAAGATTAACGATGCTCCCCAAAGCAGTCAGTGACAACATATCTTCGTCACTGCTTGAGAAAGCCATGTTGTAGTTTACAAAATCAACATACTGGTCAATAAGGAGTATTATCTTGAAGTTATGCACCGCCTGCGAAAAGCAATACGAAGAAAACGTGTGGTATTGTGAAAACACAATCATGGCTTTTGCATCAGGATAATGCGCCTGCTCACTTATAATTGCCTAAAGGTAATATGGCAATGTGATGCACTGTTTGGAACTTTTGGTGTGGTAATGAATATTAATGGAGTTTTTCCCAACACCAAACCGTTATTTCAACACCTCAACACGTGTTTCGATCACCAAGTGATCATCTTCAAGAGAAAGATCTTCCTCGATTATAGGGAGCAGAATCAGTAAAATCAATACATTGGTGAAAGGAATTCCTAAGCCAGTGGTGCACATTTCCCAAGACTAGGTCTAAGCAGCACCCTATCTAGCGTCTCACTTTCCGGAGGTCACCTATGAAACTCTGCAATCCAAGAAGACGATGGATACAACAATTTGGCCAGAAGATGCCATACAACGTTTTTATTCCGGAAAAAAATCCACACGGCAACAATTTGACCGTATGTAGAAGCTTGAAATAGCCTATTACATCCCAATATTCAATGTCTAACAGAACGAAGCTTCTAGGACTATTTCTTGAACAAATTCATTTCAGTGTTATTTGCTTTAGTGATCATTGGCTGAACGAATCCAAACCTAAAAATGATTCATCTGTCTAATTACAAACTGCAATAATTTTTCTGCAGGACCAAAATAATACACGGGAATGTATGTATATTATCTGGAAATAAACTGTCGAATCTCAAACTCGCAGAACTTTTTTGTGGAAATACATGCTGAATTTTGTGGCATTGTGTTGAAACCTCTTAATATAGCTATTGTCGTGGTGTACAGGTCTTGCAGCCACGGTAAGTTCGAAACTTTCATTACCAAATTCACTGACATGATGGACTTTGTGACAGGTATATACACTAATATAGTTGGGGCAGGAGATTTCAATATAGACTTGAATGAAGACTTTCGCACTCTCAAATTTGAAATGAAGTCATAATTTCCTACGATCTCAAAATAATATTCGATGACATCGTTTATCTATATATAATGAACGGTGAGGGACCCAAGTGACTGCCCTGAGGTACTCCAGAAGGACAAGGAAACAATTTGGATTCAGATCCATTCGCTATAAATTTTTGTTTGCGATTTGTTATATACGACTGAATCCACTTTGATAAATTTTCGCTTACCCCACTATAGTTAGTTTGTTCATCAGGGTAGGGCAGTGTTTCTCAAAGTGTGCGCCGCGGCGCTCTGGGGCGCCGTGGAACCTTTACTATGGCGCCGTGGGCCACGGGTTAGTCTCGAAATACAACGTTTTACAACATAGATAACTGAGAGTAGAGGTAATACGTCGGTAGTGACGGTACCGGTTCAGACAGCCACATTTACGTTCGGGGCGCCGCAATAACCTTCAAAAAATATAAGGGAGCCGTGAATTCAAAAAGTTTGAGAAACAATGGGGTAGGGTGATCTACCCTATCGATCGCTTTACTGAAGTCGGTATAGGTATATTAAATCAATCTGTATACCACTCTCCATATTTTCTCTTAGGTGATCAGAATAAACAGTTAAATTGGTTTCTATTGATCTTTTGGGGGAAAAACCATGTTGTTCATTGAATTTTTGCTTCATATAATAAAATATCATAAATCTTTTTTCCAAAAGTTTACCAAATGTAGATAGCTTGCTGATGGGCCTGTAGTTTTTGAAATTCGATTTGTCACCTGATTTGTGAGCTACATGAGCTATTTTCCACAATTCAGGTAATGTAAATGCGAGTGATACCTAGATTATTAAGTACTTGGTTTTGGGTTACTTTTGTGACTCGTATGAGAGTATCAGATAATGATAATGTAAGAGTTTTTGGTTGAGTACATACAGATTCAAAAAAATCTGCAAATGAATTACATGTATCACTGCCGTTGCTGGCAGAGGAGTTGATGTAATTGACCTCATTGGACTAATGAATATCCACATATCTCAGCTTGTTTCGAAGAGATTTCAGTTCCGTACTGAAATAAGGGCGATGCATGATCTCATCAAAATTATGTGAGGTTGGAATAGTTCTAAGGACAGAAGCAGCATTACTACGTTGAAAAGCAATACTAATTCTTTCATATCAAAAAAGAGGTAAAATGGTGATGTTTCGTTGCTTGGCCTATTCTCCTTTCGAGTTCATGAACGAATAACATTAACTCCGGGCCATAAAAACAATCCCAACCGCTAATGGATGGAACAGATAGTTGTTATCAAGATTTTGGTATTTTTTTCGTTTCAATTTTTTGACAGAAAATAATGCTGCGGTTCCAGCAGACTTTGAACATTCGGCTGGATGGGACCGCGACCGTGTCAACGCAAGTGAAGTCCCATACCGCAGGTTTACCGTATTTCCAGACATACTATCTGGTCGACTGGATCCTAAGGGTTCTAGAATTGCAGAAACATCCGCTGACACCATAGCTCGTTTCAATATGTCCTTCACCTGGTGATGTCATGATGTACGCCCTGCACCTTTCTCATCAACTATACTACCGCAAACACAAGTATGAGGCACAAAAATAGATAAACCCATCCTAAGTCCTACTGCTATTCTTAAAGATTCATTGTCTAATAGTGTTACAAGAGATGTAACAATATGTAGGGAATCTGCTGTCAGATCCAATGACTGGAATATTTTCATCAATAATTTCATTCAATTCCCTGTAGAAGACATAAACTGTGGTTATCAACCCTTTAGTTATGAAATATTCTCTTCCAATCGGTATTAATCAACATTTCATGTATTTTTTCAAAATTCGCTTTGTTGAAGTTCTTGTTGGATTCAAGTGAATTTCTTAATGATTCAACCTCATACTCAAATGTGATATTTAGTGAAGGATGGTGCTGAGAGTCCTCTGGCACCAATAGATCATCGGAATGTTCAACGGATTTAATGTGATTTTCGTTTGATAACACAAGATCTTACAGTTTGTTGTTTCTATTATAAAGTTGCGTTGAATTGCATGAGTTGAAGATAAGAGAAGGAGTCTATCAGTTCAACATATTTCTTTTCAAAATCCCAAGGCTCCAAGTATGAATAATTTTTTAGGAATCCATTTTACATCAGACATGTTGAAACCACCTAAGATAATCAGGCCTCCCTTCAAGTTACTAGACTAGGAACTTAAAGTATTATTCAAAAACTTCAACAAAGTCTCATAAAAACTGATTTGGATTTTTCCTCAAATACAGTAGAAAATACAGCAAACTCCTTTGCAGGTTATCTCACTAATAAACACTTTACACACTTTGGTATGTAAACACTTTCCAGAAAAGAAACAGAAAATGGTGAGAAAATCACCTGTACATTTTTTTAATTATCATGTTCAGGCCATGAAAGTTATCTCAGATTGCACAGGCACTAATGTAGACAAGCTTACTCTTCCTTTGGAAAATAAAACACGATTCAATGAGGATTTAGAAAAAACTGCTTCACAGTTAACAGGTCTCAAACTCTGTGATTTATCTATGGCGTTTGGTAATGTCTCCCATGAGATGCTGCTTGCAAAGCTTGAACACTTTGGGGAAAGGGTTTCCCACCGAACCTCATAAGGTCCTATTTGACCAACCGTCAACAAGTGGTATCGATCAACGGAACCACTTCGATATATTGATCATGGCGTGCCACAGGGATCCGTTCTTGGGCCACTGTTGTACACCATTTCTGTCAATGACATATTCCATTACTTTCTTGATGATACTTCATTAATTAATTCGCACTATAGTCGACTACAGCATCTTAAGCTGAACTGTGGTTTACGAAAAATAAATTCAAAATGAATAATGATAAAATACAGCACATCATATTTCCTCTAATAACAATATTTCGAAAGGATTCACTGTTAAACTTCTGGGGATAACTCACGATGATGAATTGAAGTGAAATAGTCACATAAACCATTTTTGCAATAATCTGCCTAGCCAACTATTTTAGCTACGTAAGCTGAAAAATATTGTGGAAAAAGATGTAATATTGATTACAAACCACTGTTTTTTTCATTCGGATATATGCTATGGTACCATTTTAAGGGGAAATTCTAGTCAGGGATCAGGAGTATTCAAGTTGCAAAAGAGGGCATTGAGAATAATCGAAGGTACGCGTTACGACCAACCTTGTAGGCCACTTCTCATCAGAAACCAAATGATGCCACCTCCTTGAATCTATATACATCAAACCCTTATTGAATTGCACAGAAATAGGGCAAATCTAAAGTCGAACTTAGACTTCCACAACTATCCCACCCGAAATGATAGAAAGCTGAGGCTAAACAGGTTCAGACTGAAAATATCTACCTCCAACTCTCCCAACTCAAATTTGTACAACAAACTTAGTGAAGGCTCGACAAAGCTCAGCTTGTATCTTTTTAAAAAAATATTGACTGAATATTGTTTCTATTCAATAGAAGAATATATGAACTCCACAATTCACTAGTCCATTGCTATAATAATATAAAATTGCAATGCCCATAGTCGGTCATGTGTTCCACACAGTCAAGGTTCCACATTTTTTACTTATGTCTATATATTTTTCCCTCTACATTTATATGTGTACTGTTACTGTCTATCTTGTGATATCTCTCGAATTTGACCTGCTACTTGTGTAAGTAGTTCATTCATTATGTAGTCGATAAAGTTTACTTCACTTTACTAATATTTTGGCCAAGAACAACACCGTAATCATGCTTCAGCCACCATATTCATCAGATTTGGCCCCCGTGACTTTTTTCTGTTTTCAAGATTGAAGAGACCCATAAAAGAAATGCGTTTTGAGGCAATTGATGAGTTAAAAACCGAATCGCTGAGAGAGTTCCAAGACATATCAAAAAGTCAATATCAAAACTGCTTCGAAGATTGGTGTAATATAGATATTTGTGTATTATAGATATCTGAGAGGAACTTCTTTGATGGGAACGGAATAGAAATTGATGAATAAATGAATATTTCTTGAGAAAAATTGAAAACCATTTAACTTCTTGAACAAACCTCGTACACAAACGATATAGCGCTAATAGTCATATCAAATATTGGGTGTTAACTAAATCAGTTGATGAAAGATGAAGCAAAGGTTTCGAAAATAATGAAGGGTTTTCACTTCACTTCAACAATAAAAGTTACTTTTAATAACTATCGATTTATTTTCTGGAGTTGTTTACACGAAGGAAATGAACTTAATGAGTTTTATCAGTCTATCATGAATATATTACCTATTACGAGTACAGATTAAAATAATTATGCATATCTTGACATTGTCTTTGATGTTTGATATGAGACAATTGTTCATGAGTTAGAAAGTAGAACAATCATTTATGATACCATTATTACTTTGTCATTCAACTTACTGTCCCGTTAATCAACATTTTATAACAATGAATCTTATCAAATATAATAATGGAAAAGAAAGTAAATGATTCTATCGGTAATCTATGAAGTATTGCAATAATTTCAATTAATTGTTGAATGTTCTGACTTTCATTGTTTTGAAGAAGAAAAGGAAGAAAAACAAAATTCATTGCCCAACAGATGAATCCATTTACAGGAAAAATTGACATATCAAGAATTTGACAAATTACGAAATGATTTCACACATATGATCAAATTGAGAAGATGACATATTTAATTAATTATTATTTGTAAATAACATGAAATGAAGACAGTAAGCTAGATGATCGTTTGTTCAATGTTGTATAAAATGGTCTTCAGTGGATCGAAATTAATATCGCATTGACTGCAGTGGGTATTATAATTTCAACATATCAAATTTATAGGAGAAATTTTTCCAAGGTTGGATCTAGTAATAGCGGTATAGAAAGTGATCAATCTACGTGTAATAGCTTGAGGTACGTTGAAGTTAATTTTAGTAACGAGGGTGCATGCAAAATTGTGCACAACATAATAATACTTGATGAAATTCTATGTTATTCCAAGGAAGGCAGACCGAATCTTTGAAGTAATGTGGAGTGGTCAGTTTCTCTAGAAGGTACACTCCATCAGTTCTAAATGCAATAAACTCCAGAAAACGTGTTTGCACATTTTTCAAAGTTTCCTTATGTACATTATAGAAAGGATACTAAATCAAAGTAGCATACTCTAACTTGGAGCGAACGAGAAATATATGGTTAAGGCGGTAATATTGGTGAATGATTTACAGTTGCGCAGAACAAAGACAAGGATTTTTATAACCGATGCCGCGACAGTATTGATGTGGCCAACAAATGCCAACCTGTCGTCGAACATCACCCCTAGATCTTTGACAGCTTCTTCGCGAAGGAGTATTTAATTCTCGAAAGTATAAAAATACTCGATAATATTGGCATTACCTGTAAAAGAGCAATTTTTGCAAATTTCATAAAGAGAGAAGGGTGATATGGATCCTCATCGACTAAAGTGAAAGTTTCCTTAATAATTTCAAGAAGCATATCACTGATCACAAAATATAGATTTCTTCCGAAGGAGTTCAGGATAGAGTTACATTGAGTCATATTTGTAAAGTCTATAAAATTTAAAATATCTTGAGTTTTGTTTTCATATACATTACTAATAGATATGTTTGGAACATTGTAGTCACCTATGATGATGACATTTTGTTGGAGGGCCGCTATTTGTTCGAGTTGCTCCATGAACAACAATAGATCCACGCTTTTCACTTTGGGAGGATATAAAGAACATATACATTAATCAGAAAGTGATCAAACAGGCACTTGCACCCAACGACATCGATCAGTGGTATCAAACTATTCAATTTACTCAAGTCTAGGGACATCGTGTTGAGCTTGGATTTGGCAGCGAGTTGGACGCCCGTATTAGGAATCACACATTAAAAGATAATACCTCGTTTATCCTTAGCTCGCATAAGTTTTGACTTCTGAGGGTTGTCGTTCGTAGGGTTGCGACAGCTGGTTAACGGAAAAACATATTTTTTTTCAAACCCCCACGAGTAGTTTGAGTATCTGCAAAGTGTCTGTCTCTTCGAAAGCCATGTCCCTCCACCAAAGCAATAAAGACGTACTCAGCAAGTATCATAATCGAGTAAAACCTCTGAATCTTCATGTTTTGACTTCTGACATTTTGGAAGTACATATTTTTAGGTGATGTAGATCTACTGGGCACACTTTAGAACCCCTTTTATATACTTTATTGCTAGGTTGTCATTACCTCCAGCTATCTTTTTATTTAGCTCATCTTTGAGAGCTTTATAATGCGCAATTTTGCGTGGGGTGCGATCGATAGATATTTTGATTCCAGAGAAGTTATTATTCGTTCTGAGATTTCTTGCTTTGCGCATTGATTCTTGAACTAATTTTTCGTCCTCAAGTCTAATTTTAATTGGATGCGAAGGCGCCTTTATAGGTTCAAATCTACCTAATCCCACAGGATTTATAATAGCAAAGTTAGTACCAGGCATTAAATAACTCAAAATAGACAGTACCTTAATTTTCTTTTGCTCCTGACGTTCACTGAAGTAGCTTGCATTCTGAGGATTTTCTACTTTGAACAAATAAAACTTTTCTCCTTACTTGCCTTTCTGACACTGCCTGAATTACCTCTTCAAAGTTTGTGATATCATTTCCAAATTGCTTATTACCTAATGTCAAATTCAACTCAGTAACTTCCTCCTTTAAGGTAATGATGATAGATTTCAATTCATTCAATGTGCTACCTATATCAGTACATCCTGAGCATTTAACTCCAAGAGAAACTCTGAGACGGTGCGATCAACGAACTGGTGGAAATGTTTATAGCACAGAACACATTTGACAATCTTATGTTCTTTCACCGATTTATTACCACATGAACAGGTAGGATTTGTCATACCCGAAAGCTGGTTTCGGCTGAAAAACTGTGCAGTACTGCCGTATATTTCCAAGATTTGTTTACAAGTTCAACAGCTTCGCTTATTAGAATACACAGGTCGAAAATTGGCTCGCCAGATATTATTGAGGCCTAATTTCGGCCGAAACATTCGCAGAATGAGCACCACTGATGATGGTTTACAGGATATCACGTGTTTCGAATATTATTTTCCACTTTTTCACAGTTTATCCAGTTAATCACTGAGGGAGAACACATGTATTCACTAAAGCGTTGTTTTGAATGTGTTAGCAGATTTGATAAAACTATAAACTTTCGTAACTTTTGACAACAGCTGACTCAATTCGATAATGTAAGAGTTGCTAATACGCCAATTTTGTGTGAAATATTCTGGCGAGCCACAAAGTGATGTAGAGGGTGAAATTGCTCAAAATTTTCATTTGCGCTGCTTGATACAAATCACGGCAGTTATTTATTTCTTTTCCAGGCCATACTCGTATTTATGATTTGAATTACTATTGGGAAATCTTCCATTTTTCTACACACTTTCATTGTGAACACACCACAATTGAAAACAATTCAATAAAAGCACAAACTCTAAGTAGCCAAACTAATTTTATAATAACGTACTTTTGGCAACAAGGAACGGTCTCGAAAAATGATAAAGAACTCGGAAATTATTCACCTGTGCCTTTTTTTCCACGGTATGTGAATTGTATTGAACTCATAAAATGTGGCAAAATCGATAGAATCACCAAATACGTGATTACGTTGGTTTTTTCATTTTATAACAACTCTTTAATCAACTTGTCATTCGTGACTACCATGAAAGTATTAGTTGAGTTATGATTTAAATCATTTCTGATGATAAATCTGAAAGAAATATCAGAAATATTTACCGTTTTGTAATAGAACTTTAGTTCCTTTCATTTGAATTAATTGAAATAGGTAATATCACAGTTCCTTGATACCCAAACTCGTGTACAGTAGTTGTCAACGGTGTTTCTCACGTACTGCTAACAAAACAAGTCAAAAGAGGGGATATTTGAAAAAGTAGCCGAACAACCCTAGAAATTAGGTTTCACTCAACTCTCTCTTCTATTGAAGATTTTAGGGGTTATATTCGCACCGCTACACAATTGATGTAATTCATTAAACGACTAGTTTTCAGAATGAAAATCCAGTATAACGTATTCAAAAAATTGACTTCGATGTGAGATATCTATTATGAATTTAAAGAATGCGGCAATAAAAAAAATATAATCAGAAAGAAAATATAGAGAATGGACTTAGGAGAATGGAATATTGGGAATATATACAGGAAAAACAAAAAAATCCCAAAATCTTTTTTTGCATATATTTTCTTTATTCGCCGTCATATTGAAAGTCTGTCCACATTTTGCTATTGGCACTTGATGTAGGCTCTCAGAATATATCCATGGAACTTCTATACATGTTGTCATGTGACTTGGGCCACCCACATCTTTGAATTGATTGAAAAATAGGATTTATGCTGGCAGAGAGATAGAAAATGTGGAAGACTCGAAATTGAGGATTTTGAATGATTTCGCAAGAATCCAGCAAATAAGTTTATTGAGGGCAATAAATAATATGAAAAACCGAGTTTAAAAATGTTTCGAAATAAAAGGACTCCAAAAAGTAAAAACATGTTCAATTTTACATATTTTTTTGCGATTCTAGAAAATATTCTCTGAAAAACAATTTGTTAGCCTTATATCACTGTTGCCGAATTTCATTACAATCATCTTCGCTCACAATTCGGACTGTTAGCCTAATATCAGTTCAAAACGCTCATTTCCAATAATAACAAATATCGAAATGGGTACCTATCAATCAGNATGATTCTTTGCATTAGTCATCATAAACCACCCCTGTAGGTACTAATAGAGGTAGTTGGCTCGATTGAGTACCTTAATTTACAGTTCACAATGCGGATCTGCCAATTAAAAAACCGGCAAGTAAATTGAATCGATTTGATCATTTAACAGGTTGCATCCGCAATGTTAATGCTTGTGTATTTCCAAGGATTCTAAATAATTGAGTTTGCAACCCTTCCTTGCATAGTGCAGAATTTCCGTATCGTTTAGATTCGGAAACTTGTGGTTGCATGCCAGGTTTGAAAACGTCGAATCATTTTTTCCTAGTCTGAAGGACCTTTCATGTTCAGCATACCGTTTTTTGGGAATTTCGGCCACATTGTCCCACATAAACTCTATCACACTCCGGACACTTAAGCTTATAAACTGCAGATTTCTCCAACTTGTCCACCTTATCTTTGGCATTGAAAAGGAAATGAGGAAACCTGGCATGTGGTCTGAATGACACCTCCACATTTTTTTAAAGAAACCCGCAATTATATCTGTTCTTCTTCCAAAATATGTTAGCGTTATCCATTTCTTGATTTCTGGTTTTTTGACCTGAGGGTATATTATTCTGTAAGTAAATTTCCGGCTTTGTTTCCTGACTAACTTCTGGATAGTATCTGCGTTGAAACCAATATTATGACCCATCTGTGTGATTATATCAATTTCCCTAGCTAGATTGTTAGCAGACAAAGGCAGTGAGAATGCTCTGTGCAACATTGAATTATAGGCTGCTAATTTATGACTGTCTGGATGGAAAGAATCGCTAGGGATGGTGATGTCTTTATAGTTGGGTTTTCTGAAAACATTGAACTCGAATTTATTCTGATTGTGTGTAATGGTCAAGTCTAAGAAATTTATCTGTTCTCTATCTCTGTTTCGAGTGAGAACTGAATGTTGCTATTGAGATTATTCATCAATGTCATAAATTGGTTCAGCTGTCGTGTAGTACCTCTGAAATAGGCGAGAATATCGTCTACATATCTGTAGCAAAAATGAATATGTTTTTATTCAGGTCGGAATTTACTATAGTAGTCTCCAAGTTGTTCATGAATATGTCTGCTAAAATTGGACTAAACGGTGAGTCCATTGGTAAACCTGAATCCTGTTTATGAAATTTGTTGTTGAACTGTATGTAGCTCTGATTTAGGCACACATCGAAAGCTGTTGAAACTTCAAAGGAATTGATATGGTCTACTTTGGCTTAATCTAATATGTCTAAAATGAGGGACTTACACTCGTTGAACGGTATATTGGAGAACATACTCTTCACATCGAATGAAACTAAAATTGAATTATGTGGCGTCGTTTGGTTCCTTCCGTTATATAAAATCACTATTTGAAGATAAAAAATGTCAAATACTATCTGATGGAGTTCATATGTTAGGTCAGAATGTAATACCTTCAAATAATGTTGCAGGATACCCCTTTTTGAGAACAGTGTCCTGCACTCTTCTTTTAGCCAGATCGCTCGTGCCTTCATTATCGCCTTCTCCGCTGCTGGTGTTTTTGTCCTGCTCCTGATGTTAATGTGTTTCGGGATAATTTTTCTTCTCAGGCAGTCTTGGTTGAACCATAAATTCTGCGATGCTTGATGGTACTTCATTTTTTGTTTAAAGTAATATGGGGCTTGTCGAGCTGTACTTTCTTCTTTCAACAAATTGATGAATGCAGCCGTTACTACGTGGTCAAAATGATCAGAAATATTTTCTCTCAGATACTAAAATTATTTTCACGGATTCGTAGAAACGGAGAATCACCTACATGAATCCCTATAGTAAATTCCGACAGACATAAATTAGCAGCCTACAATTCAATGTTGTACAGAGCATTCTCACTGTCTTTGTCTGCTAACAATCTAGCTAGGGAAATTGATATAATAACACAGATGGGTTATAATAAGGGTTTCAACGCAGATACTATCCAGAAGTTAGTCAGGAAACAAAGCCGGAAATTCACTTACAGATTAATATACCCTCAGGTCAAACAACCAGAAATCAAGAAATGGGTAACGCTCACATATTTTGGAAAAAGAACTAAGATAATTGTGGGTTTCTTAAAAAAAACAATATGGAAGTGGCATTCAGACCACATGCCAGGTTATCTCATTTCCTTTTCAATGCCAAAGATGAGGTGGACAAGTTGGAGAAATCTGCAGTTTATAAGCTCAAGTGTCCGAAGTGTAATAGTGTTTATGTGGGGGACAATGTGGCCGAAATTTACAAAAACAGTATGCTAGCTTGTTTCAGAAAACTTTTTTCTACTTTACATTCATCCATACTCGATTTAAATTCTACTCACTCGATCATTAATATTGACAGGTGATTTTTGGAGAATAGTCGCTAGAGACGCGAACAACAGAAATATTTTCGAATGCATTCCACTTTACTCATCTGTTATGAATATTGACGAACCATTGTTTCTATATGAGGAAGCATTTTTATCAATCCATATCAGCGTAGCTTTCTAGGAAAAGGTAGTTATTTATGAATGGTTACGACATAATACCGGCTGTCAGGAATAAATTGAAAATTCCCAGAAACGTATTTATCTATTCAGGAAATTCACAACCGACCCCGAAGACTGAAAGAAAAAGGCAAGACGAAAATTCATTGATATGAATACAAAATACAAAAGCAACGTTTGCTTTTCGTTTCCAAAATGATGCATAACAACATCATGACATTTCCATAACACTTTTCTCTTGGGGCAGAAAGACCCAATTTTCGCCGTTGTATAAACACAAAACGTGTATTCACTTTTCAGTGAATACCATACTCAAAATTTTTAGTATGTTTCAAAGCAGAGATTCTCAAACTTATTTTGTCTAAGGCCAACTTGGAAAGTTAGTTATTCTTTAGCGCCCCTCAATTCTTAAAAATTTATTACATCCTAAGAATCAGAATCGCAGCCATTATCTTAATAATTGAATTATGTGTGTCATGTGGAAATAAGACTTTCTGATGGAGGTAATGTAAAAACCTTTTTATAATATTAGAAAAGCTCTTATTGGTGTTTTTAAAACAAACATTTCAATTTGAATTTTGAAGCATATTTAATGTGAAGGATGAATTTGATGATTTTCAATAAGTTTGTTAATATTAGGCTGGAATTAACTCATAAACAGCCGTAAGTCACCGCGTTCGGTAATCAACAACCGATTTCTCTTTTTAGTTAGCAACATTGCCATAGCACTAAATTCACCTTCACACAAAAACGATGATGGAAATGCTATCAAAAAATCAAGGTACCATTGCAAGAGTTGATATTATTCTTGTATAAGAGCAATTTGGCTACAAAAGCAGCAATGATATTTTTTGTTTTAATCAAATTCAAGTCGTTACGTTGAAGTTGTAGATTGACATCATCAAATAATTTATACAGGTCTGTTATATCGTGAGTAGGACGATCTCACCGGTATCAGATTACCAAGATAACGACTTCCAAGACTTTGAGTCAGCAGAGTCAGCAGAACGTGATACTTTTGTTATTCCCATCGTCTCCTGCTGACACCGCTGTCTACACATTATAAATGGACCCTGCGAGGTCAAATCATTGTCAGTATCTATTAAGAGTTGGTCAGAACTAATTTAGAATTCGTGTAGTATCAACTTAGATTCTGTTCCATTTTTCATTGTAGTTTTTGTTGTTATTCAAAGAAAGTCTGTAATTGAAAATAAAGTGTTTTTAAAAAGTCGTATTCAAAAGAGTGAATATAACAGGTCTGTCAAGCAGGCAATATCATTCTTTGAAGTGATGAGGTTGTCGTACAATTTTTTGTCTTTGTTTTTCATGAACTCTATTACAGAGTCGAATGGATTATGAAATCGAGTCGGACAGGTACCTCTTGATAACCAACGTACTTCTGTGTGAAATAGCAATCGGTTGAAATCTTCATCATCAGCAACACAAAGCTGATTAAATAATCTGTCAGTAAAAGGGCTGAATCGGATTTAATTTTTTTCTGCAGCCAGATGTTGTCTATAAATGAAGCAATGTTCAGCGAGCACATCTGGAATTTTATTTTTCAAGTACGCTACGAAGCTTTTGTGACGTCCTGTCATTCAGCCAATATCGCGTCTTGGGTGGATACGTTTTCCTTAAATCCATACTGATGTTCAGATATCAATTTATATTTAGAAACGTAAGTCGTGAGTCTTTTCTTGGGTATCTTTTTGAATATTTTGGACAGATGGGTGATGTGTGATATTGGTCTATAATTTGTTATTTCGATCAACTGCACAATAAAAAGTAAAAACATGTTCAATTTTACATATTTTTTTGCGATTCTAGAAAATATTCTCTGAAAAACAATTTGTTAGCCTTATATCACTGTTGCCGAATTTCATTACAATCATCTTCGCTCACAATTCGGACTGTTAGCCTAATATCAGTTCAAAACGCTCATTTCCAATAATAACAAATATCGAAATGGGTACCTATCAATCAGAGGTTTCGAATTTTAACTTCAATTAACTATGAATGGACTGCCCCATTACTTGATGAAAATCAATAACACTATCCATGAGGATAATAATCAAACAGTTATCACAAACATTTTCTATTTCTAGATGTAGTTTCCTCGGTAGGAAACACAGCGGGCCAGAAATAAAAAAATGGAGTACTAAACATTCATTACATTCTTCCACATCTATTTTTAATCTCGATATGCGCATTTGTTGAAGAAAATCACATTTCCCTCTCTCTTTTTCGTTTCCTGAATACTTTTCAACGATTGACTACTTCTCAGGTTCACTTTTCATGACCAGTCTCACCAACATTAAACCCATAGTGATTAATTATTATTGTACTACTCCATTACTACCCCCATTTCTAATTAGAGCCCCAGACTCTCTTTTTCTTCCATGTATTAGTTCATATTTCGAACGGATTGTTAATGAGTGTTTAAAGAGAAAATTCGAGTTACACAAAAAGTATCTCATGAGAGAAAAATACCTGCATACTTGTATCACGGTCTCACTAACCCCGTAGTTGAGAAGGTATTGATTACTCTTTCAAGTTCTCCATAGAATCATGAAATATAGTGCCGACAGAGAAACTACCGGAGGGTTAGTTCCGTTTTTATAGATTTACGTGGACTTACACCAGAAATTTTAGGGGTTGTACCTCGCAATTGGAGATAGTCATCTATGAACTTGCATGAACTTTTATTTATTTTGATACTCTAAAGTTTGTCTCAGAATCTACTCATCGTAGGATGTACGATACTTCAGATATTCCAAGGTCAAAGATCAAAAAATCGATTTTCCACATATTTATTGCAAATACCTCATTTTCTATGGATTTTATGTTATTTCCATTCATCATAATTACTGTAGAGGACCACCAACATGCCGTAATTGTAAATTGTTTGATGATGAGATAGGTTACGTCCAATTAAAATGACGAGTTAATTTATATCTTCTTCTATTATAACAGCAGTTTTTTGATGACTAGATTCATCAATATCTGTTTCAATAATGAAAACATCCGCATCGTCTCTGCATGCCCTCTTTTCTTGTTTCAAAATAGAGGGCCCGCTCTGCCCTCTATCTTGAGAGGGTTCAATATATATAAAAATATATACACAAAAGTTGTAGATAATTTGATCCTCTATAATATTTATAATGAATACATAGCATTAAACCCATAAGAAACTAGATATTTTCAATAAATGAAGAGAAGAGAAATGGAACTTTCTGTTTTTTACCACTTTATTTGTAACTAACGATACTGCAGTGTCGTCCTATACGAACATTTTCAAACGTATGTAATGAACTAACAATGATTCATTACATTAGTCATTATAAAATACCCCTGTAGGTACTAATAGAGGTAGATACTTGGCTTGATTGAGTACCTACCTGAATTTACAGTTCACAATGCGGATCTGCCAATTAAAAAACCGGCGAGTAAACTAAATCGATTTGATCATTTAACAGGTTGCACACGCAATGTTTATGCTTGTGAATTTTTAAGGATTCTGAATAATTGAGTTAGTAACCCTTCCTTGCATAGTGCAAAAATTCCGTGTCGTTTAGATTCGGAAACTTGTGGTATCATGCCAAGGAATGGTTTGAAATCGTCGAATCATTTTTTCCTAGACTGAAGGACCTTTCATGTTCAGCATACCGTTTTTGGAAATTTCGGCCACATTGTCCCACATAAACACTATTACACTCGGGACACTTAAGCTTATAAACTGCAGATTTCTCCAACTTGTCCACCTTATCTTTGGCATTGAAAACAAAATGAGATAACCTGGCATGTGGTCTGAATGCCACTTCCACATTTTTTTTTTCTAAAGAAACCCGCAATTATATCTGTTCTTTTTCTAAAATATGTTAGCGTTATCCATTTCTTGATTTCTGGTTTTTGACCTGAGGGTATATTAATGTGTAAGTAAATTTCCAGCTTTGTTTCCTGACTAACTTCTGGATAGTAGCGTTGAAACCATTATTATGACCCATCTGTGTAATTATAATCAATTTCCCTAGCTAGATTGTTAGCAGACAAAGGCAGTGAGAATGCTCTGTGCAACATTGAATTGTAGGCGGGTTTCTTCAGAAAAAACAATGTGGAACTGGCATTCAGACCACATGCCAGGTTATCTCATTTCCTTTTCAATGCCAAAAATAAGGTGGACAAGTTGGAGAAATCTGCAGTTTATAAGCTTAAGTATCCGGAGTGTAATAGTGTTTATGTGGGACAATGTGGCCGAAATTTCCAAAAACGGTATGCTGAACATGAAAAGTCCTTCAGACTAGGAAAAAATGATTCGACGTTTATTCAATTATTCAGAATCCTTGGAAATTCATAAGCATAAACATTGCGGGTGCAACATGTTGAATGATCAAATCGATTTAGTTTACTCGCTGGTTTTCAAATTGGCAGATCCGCATTATGAACTGTGAATTCAGGTACTCAATTGAGCCAAGTACCTCTGTTAGTACCTACAGGGGTGATATATAATGACTAATGTAGGGAATCATTGTTAGTTTATTGTATAAGTTTGAAAATGTCCGTATAGGATAAAAACTGTAGTAAAGTTAGTTATAAATGAAAGTGGTAAAAAACGTAGAAAGTTTCATTTCTCTTTTCTTCATTATGATTTTCCACCACGTAGTAACAGCTACATCCATCA
The DNA here is from genome assembly GCF_000500325.1 of Leptinotarsa decemlineata. Lineage (NCBI taxonomy): Eukaryota > Metazoa > Arthropoda > Insecta > Coleoptera > Chrysomelidae > Leptinotarsa > Leptinotarsa decemlineata. The sequence continues at coordinate 162,909 of NW_019290088.1, forward strand.
ATTTATTTTTGCAGTAAATGTGTGAAAAATCGATTTTTTGACCTTTGTCCTTGGAATATCTGAAGTCGCGGACACCCTACGCTGAGCTTCGAGTTCCTGAGGATGTCGGCAAAGCGGTTGGCTCATGATTTGCAATTTTGTCAGAAATTTTGGACATGAAGCACGTGGCAGTGAAGTTCGTTCCAAAATTGCTTAATTTTGACCCAAAAAAAACATCGCATGAGCATCGCTGAGGAATTGTTGAATGACTTCAACGGCGATCCCTATTTGCCTAAATGGGTAATAACGAGTGACCAATCATGGGTATCATGACATCGAAACCAAATTCCCATCGACCCAACGGAAGAGCCCAGGAGAGCTCGTGCGGTCAATAAGGAGTATCATCTTGAAGTTATGCGCTGCTTGCGAGACGCAATACGAAGAGACCCAAGAAAGAGAGCTCAAGGACATACCAAATAGTGCATATCTGCGTGGGACTACTTTATAGGGGAAAAATAGAAATTGATGGATAGGTAAATATTTTTTTGAAAAAATCAAAATTCACCTTATTTTCTGAATAGTCAGTAACTTTCACAAGTATATAAAAGTCAGTCATCTCAATTATGGAATATATAAATGAAGTCTAAAGAAAAGAACTTTAAACGTCCGCCTGCCAGTCTCGGATATACCTACACAGTAGGTTCAATGGACTGACGCCCTTCGTGGTATTAGCCAGGAAGACTGGCTTGAACATTTAAAGTTCATTTCTTTAGATTTGTTTACTGCCAGTCTGCAAGTCATAGCCCACTGACTGATAAGGAAGATATAAATGAAAGCTTGTTTCTGAGAACTTTTTTTTACTATACATTCATCCATACTCGATTTAAATTCTACTCACTTGATCATTTTCAATATTGGCAGGTGATTTTTGGAGAATAGTCGCTAGAGACGCGAACAACAGAAATATTTTCGGATGCATTCCACTTTACTCATCTGTTATGAATATTGGCGAACCATTGTTTCTAAATGATGAAGCATTTTTATCAATCCATATCAGCGTAGCTTTCAAGGAAAAGGTATTTATTTATGAATAGTTACGACATTATACCGGTTGTCAGGAAAAAATTGAAAATTTCCAGAAACGTATTCATCTATTTAGGAAATCCACAACCGACCCCGAAGACTGAGAGAAAAAGGCAAGACAAAATTTATTGATATGAATTCTATTTTCGAGATGAATCTATGTAATTCCAAATTAGTCCGGCTTTTTGTTTCCAAAATGATGAATAACAACATCATGACATGTCCATAACATTTTTCTCTTGGGACACAAAGACCCAATTTCCGCCGTTGTATAAACACAAAACGTATATTCACTTTTCAGTGAATACCATACTCAAAATGTTTCGAAAATTTTGAGTATGTTTTAAAGCAGAGATTCTGAAACTTATTTTGTCTAAAGCCAACTCGAAGAAATAATTATTTTTTAGCGCCCCCTAATTTTTTTAATTTATAACATCCTAAGAATCACAATCGCAGCCATTATTGTAATAATTGAATTATGTGTGTCATGTGAAAATAAGACTTCCTGATGGGGGTAATGTGAAACACCATTTTATAATATTAGAAAAACTTTTATTCATGTTATTAAAACAAACATTTCGATTTGAATTTTGAAACTAATACAATGTGAAGGATGGATTTGATGATTTTCAACAAGTTTGTTAATATTAGGCTGGAATTAACTCAAAAACAGCCGTAAGTCACCGCGTTCGGTAATCTGCAACCGATTTCTCTTTTTAGTTAGCAACGTTGCCATAGCACTAAATTCACGTTCACACAAAAACGATGATGGGAATGCTATCACAAATCTTTGAAAGATGGACCACAAACCAGGGTACCATTGCGGGGTTTGATATTATTCTTGTATAAGAGTAATTTGGCTACAAAAGCAGCAATGATATTTTTTGTTCTAATCAAATTCAAGTTGTCACCTTGAAGTTGGAGAATGACATCATTAAATAATTCATACAGGTCTGTCAAGCAGGCAATATCATTCTTTGAAGTGATGAGGTTGTCGTACAATTGTTTGTTTTTGTTTTTCAAGAACTCTATTACAGAGTCAAATATATTGTAAAATCGAGTCAGACAGTTACCTCTTGATAACCAACGCACTTCTGTGTGAAATAGCAATCGGTTGAAATCTTTAGAGGACTTCCATACAGGTTTCGCCAGCTCCGAAATATGGTAATCCTTAACAAATTGAAAACATTATACCAGGCACTTGTAGAATCTCTTCTAGAATGAGGTATAATTGGTTAGGGTGTTATAAGTGCAACTGCACTCGATCCAGTAGAAAAAATACAGAAATGTATTTTGAAAATTATACATAACAAAAGCTTTCGTTATCCAACAGAATAGCTCAATGGAAAATTGAAAATTTTAGATTCAAGGCAACTGTTTTCTAAAACAATCATCACATTTCTCTCTGAAAAATAGAAATTACTTGAAAAACTTACCCCACAATCGAATAACACGATCACAAGACTCTACAGCAGTGCACATACCAAGAGCAAATAAAACAATTGGTCAAAGATGCTTCTCCTATATTGGAGCTAAACTTCTAAATAATATTTCTGTCTCAGTCAAAACACCTAATGATATTGGTCTGATGAAAAAACGCATATTTCTTGTTTTTTAATTTTCTTTTCTTCTTAATTTTTTATAATTTTCCTTTCATAAGCTCATTAGACAATTCAAAAATTAATTATATCCACAATAACAGGTTGTAAACTGATCATTTTCATAAGACGAAACAAAGAAAAACATTTGTTTCTACAGACAGGTTTCACGTGAACAGTTGTGACAGTCGTTTTAATTTGTTCAATATCTTTGAATGTAATTAGGATACCTTCATGCTTTTCAATAATCAATGTAATAATTCTAAAAAGATTTGGCAAATAAATTTCGGATTTATTCACAATATGATCTTTCGAAATACTAGCCCACACCTTGATTTTGTTGAAGTTGCTGCGCAAGTGGCCCTTCAAACGAATGAAGATTCAGTTTCTGAAATAGATAAGTTTCGCTTCAGTACCAACAATTGTGTATTCACTTTTATTTCAAATAACTGGGAGTAGTAATGGATCGGCAAATGAATTTAAACATACTCGTAAGCCCTGATATACAGAGGGCGGACGCAGCGATTAAGAAAACTCTGATAGCTAGAGACTCCAATCCTTCTATGAAAAATGAATTATTGATCTATGAATTACTGATAATGATAAATGACTGCCCAGTGTTCTGCAGCCTCAAGAAAACTCCACTTCAAAGGCTCGAAAGTATTTCGCAGCGTCAGCAATTGTGACAGATACACTTTTACCAGAGATTTACTGGAACTTGCACATCATAACCAGCCTCATAAACATGTGGAGCTGATATATATGAGGCTCTGGAACTCTTTGAAGAAAGAGGCGAATAGCCTGAATCGGAAATTGCAACACAATTCAAACATCACAGCATGCAACTTACACACACAAACAACATGCATCGTCTACCACACGATCACAAGCACACAATCTTAACCCCACTTGTATTATTGTACCCACTTTCCCGGAAGTTTCCCATATACGACATCATTTAAAACCATCCAAGCTCTGAATTTGACTGTGCATTGTCGTAGAAAGCCTTAGATTCCCAACACATACATGAGCATTTAGGCAAGAGGTATGTGGCTGATCACCAAATATATTGATGAACCTGGGGTTGGAAATGAGCTACCTTTAACACCAACGAGAGTGCTCTCCGCCAGGCAACCTCTGGCAAGGCGAGGGAACACTTCGGCCAATGACAACGGATAGCCCCGTTTGAACAAAATAAAATGTATTTTTTGTATATATGTGGTTAATATGGAGAGTGATACTAGGATCGAGGGCTGTTGAATGAAGTAGACGTGTTCGCACTGTGCTGCTAATTTTTTTATTAAAATTCCAAGAAATCGCGCAGATAAGAATTTCAAAAGTTGTGTAATAATAGTGTAAATGACAAACTACGCAATATCTTGGATATGGAAATTTAGCTGTTGTGTGAACTCCGTCGTATTTTATTTATTATGGGTTCTCGAAGCAAGAAGGGCGATGATGATCTGCAATCAGCAGTCAAAACTTTGGTGACAAAATTGTGTACATCGGATGAATTACTAGCTCAGTTGATGACTATAATCACTGAAACAATCAGCAATAAAGTTGCTAATGAAATCGAATTATTGAAAAGTGAAAATTTAAAATTCTCCTCAATTATAAGAGATCAAGAGCTTTTAATCAATTCACTTGTCAATAAACAAGAAAGATACGATCAGCTATTCAGAACGAAGAATATAATACTATATGGAGTGAAGGAAGGTGAAAATGAAGACTGCTCACTGACTGTTTTGGATATTTTCAGAAAGAATATGAGCCTGGATATACCCCCTACTTTTTTGGATTCGTGTCATAGGTTAGGAAAATTTACCAACAAAAATCGACTTATAATAGTGAAATTTTCCTTAATCAATTTATATTATATTAGACAATGGAAGTCTGAACTAATGAAATTCACCACGAAACATTGTCAACCACCTTTAAACACATCAGAGACTCTTCTTGGTTACATTTTACTTAGAAAAGAGCATTTGATTAAGAAGGGGGCAATAGAACATAGAATTTCTGAACATTTCATAGTCTATTGTAAACTCAATTTGAAAAGGGTTACTGTCCCAAAGATGTGTACCTATCGATGTTACAAAAATTTTGAAGAGGAGTTGTTCTTTGACGAGTTGAGAAATATATCATTCTTCCGTATATTTGATCAAGATAATGTGGATGAAAAAGTATCATACTTGGTGAGTTGTTCAATAAATTCATTCGATAGACATGCTCCAATAGCATGCTCCAGAATGACGAGAAGAGAAGCCCCATGGGTAGCATTTACAAAAAAACAAAGTATACGCGAGAGGAATAAAGCATTGAGGAAATTTAAGCATACAAAATCACCAGCCCATCTACAATTTTATAAGGATTTGAAAAATTATACAAATCAAGCTATAATAAGAGGAAAAAGGGCTTATTTTCTTCATCAATTCAATAACTCTACGTAAAAGAAAATGAGGCAGACACTCAAAGAATCCTAATGGGATTAATAATTTCCTAGTAAATTCTATTCCAAATGTTGCTTCTCCTGATCATCTTCTGGATTATTATAGGCTAAACAACATTGTACCACCTAGTTTTGAGTTCAAAAAAAACAGATGATACTTTCGTATATGGGAATATATGTGAAATTAAATGAAATGCAATGGGTTGTGATGGGTTGAATGTTACGCTGATCAAACTATGTTGTCCTCTTATTGCTTTGTATATCACACATATTATACATTTTTGCCTGATAAATAGTGTCGTTCCGCTAGTTTGGAAGAAGGCTCTAGTAAAGGTTCTACCCAAAATTCAACAACTTGCAGAATACAAAGATCTTAGGGGGATAAGCATTTCACCTATTCTTTCCAAGATTCTCAAAAGGAGTATCGAAGTACAAATAAGAGAGTATTCAACTAATATCTCGATACTGCCCACTTTTCAATCTGGCTTCCGAAAAGGTAATAGCTGCACTACTGCCTTACTTGATATTGTAGATGATATAATTACTTCTATCGATGAAAGTCAATGTACATTTTTAGTCCTTTCAGACTTCAGTAGAGCATTTGACACTATAAGCACAGACTTGCTACTTTTGGGCTATATAGGTTTTTCCGATATGGCAACTTTTTCTTTACGAAATTATTCAAGTAAGAGGGAGCTGTGTGTAGAAATTGAAATGATCCAATTTGAATATTCGACACTGAAATCAGGGGTACCTCAGGGCTCTATTCTGGGCCCGTTGCCAATTTTTTTTCTATAGTAACTCTCAATTGGATCAAATCTCGGAAGTTATGCAAGATTCACGTCTATACAGATGACACCAAAATCTATTACAGTTTTCCTCCCCCACCAGTAGATAATGCTTGTGAAATTATAAATCAGGAATCAGCAACCTTCATTGATTCAGCTTCCGATGAAATTGTGAAACATTAGTTTTGTCAAGTTTCAATTATGCGGATTCGTTATATGGTCCAAATCTGACTCTCGTTTACAGTACAAAAATTCAGAAAGTATAAAACTCTTGTTTGATACTGATATAATGCATAAACAAGTTTCAAAAAATATCACACAAATTGNAACTTTCCAAATGGTCGGTAATTTGGGACACTTCATCTCGTGAAAAAATGTTTGTGCTGAACTATTTTGATAAACATTTACTCCGCCTTACATAGATCCACTGCCAAAATAATTTCATTTCATCAAGAAGCTGAAATAACTTAGTATATACTTATTTTCCTGTCCACAGAAATGTGTGACCTAGAACAACTTATATGGGGGATGATTTTCAACGACTTTTCTAAGAAGCAAACACATATCAATTCTCTTCGGCTTCAAAACAGGCCCTGGTAACCAACAAGGGTCATTTGATAACTGAGATGAACCCTCTGGTTGATATCTTATGAAATTTGAAGTGAAATTTTTCTCGAATATGTTGCAAACGTTTGCCCATCAACATTCATTCAACGATGTAGCATTTATTATCACAAACAAATTTTCAGATAGCTGGTTCCAGTAAGTGATTATTTCGAACACACCACCAAAGCCGATCAGTTGAGGTGACCTGGAAAATCATGAATTTTGTCAATATCTATTGAAGACATATTCATTTATTAAATTCTCGAAAATGCAAGAGATTCGTTCTCATTCTTAATGTCTCCAGAGTTAACCGTTACGAAATGGGATGTAATGGTATCAGTGTGTGCGAATAATACTGGTCGTAGTCGTTCATTTTTATTTGATTTTTTTTTCGCATTCTCTAATGCTTCAACATATTTCTTCAATAATATTCCAAACAGAGAAATTCAATAGTTGTAGTCTTCACGACCGGAGATAGCTATGTCAAAGCTATTTCAGAGTTTGAGTTTTTTTGGCCGTGGTCTGCAGGTCTTTATGCCTGATGTTTCGTCTTCTACTGCGGCAGACATCATCAGATGCGATGAGGTAACAGTCGAAGTGCTCGAGTTGTTCTGAATTCAGAAAATTCAATGTTAGTATTAATTTTTGGTTCACCAACCAGTTCATCAACGTATTTCCAGTGGGATGGTATTTATTACGAATAAACGGATGGTATCGTAATGGGCAGTCCATTGAGTGTGGTGGTTCCGTGGGTTGGGCTACCTATCCGGCGCGTCTCCAGGTGGTGGGTAGGGGAACGACCAGGGGACTGGTGGTCCTGTCCGGGAAGCCAATGTAGTCTTACAGACGGAGTTGCCGGACTCCTGGTCAGTGGCAGAATGGTAACAGAATGAGTAGGGTGACGGGAACTAACCCCCCCCCCCAAAACCCTTTGCAAAGAATGCCACCGTGGATCAGCCTATCCAAGCTAAGGTGTAAAGAATCGTGCCGATAGCTGAATGGCCGCAGGGTGATAAGCGGTTACGAACGATCCCCTTGGGGAATTGGGCGAAACCTCATTGTAATCAACCTACCTCTGATAATGCGGGGCTCTACCAGAGGTCACCAAGTCTTCCCTTGCTACTCGTGGGAACACACATGAATGAAACAACACAAGAACAGAAACAACAATCCCGAGGCTGGACATAAGTGCTCACCTCAATCATAGGCGGTGTTCACTTAACACTCAACCATTAATCTGTTTCTCCGTACCGGTGAGTCCTAGGAAGCTAAAATTTGGTATATAGGTGCTTCTTAGGCCTTAGATGCGCACTAGATAAGGATTCTCAAATATTCCAACTGGGTCCCCCCGTAGGAGTGAAGGAGGAGTGTTTACATATGAAAATTCTGTATGTAGCTTTGTTTCATGTTGTAGATAAGCAATAAGGAAAGATTTTTTGATATTCCAACTGGGGAGCCCCCCACTGGGGATAACTAGGGCGCGTTTACATTTGAAGACTACCGTTTCATCACTATTTCTTCGTACCGTTTTATTTTCGGATGCTGAAATTTTGTATGTATGTTCGTTTTATGTTGTAGAGTCCAATATGGAAGGATTTTTATGAATTCTAACTGAAGCTCCCCTACTGAAGATGAAAGGGGCACGTATACATAAAAAAATCGTCAAGACTTCACGACCTTTGATATTTGGCGCACCCAGTATTGGCTGTTTGATATTCTGATTATTGAAAAATAAATGAAATGACTTGTCAAGATTTCGAAACAAGAATTGTCAGATCAGAAGTTTTTAAGAATTTCTGCATTTCCGAGAAGTTATTAGAGTCTTTATAAATACTTAATTCCATTTGTATTCTTTTCAATTCGTATTCTTTATCGGGTAGGTGCTGTTTTACGAATTTTCTAACATTTGGCGACCGTGACAGGACATGGAAAAACTTTTGAAAAGTTCAGATGCTCACCGAACTTCGTTCACACGAATCTATACCGAATCGGTTCGACTGATGGAAAATTTAAATTTGGATATAGCTGAAGTAATGAGGAATGTTGAGCTGTTAGCCGACTTCGTGGCTACGTTACGTGGATGACACCTTCGTCATCTGGAAACATGGAAGAAACGCCCTGAACCGTTTCCTAAACCACTTGAACGCCCAACACCATAACATAAAATTCACCATGGAGATTGAGCAGGATCAACGGATAGCTGTCCTAGGTGTACTAGTAGAACGATGTGGTACCAGACTAACCTACAAAGTGTTTCGAAAACTTCCACATACAGATAGATACTCGCACACACTATCGAACCACCATCCTAGCCAAAAGATAGGAGTCATCTCCACTCTAATGGAACAAGCTCGGAGAAGAGGGAAATGAAACACCTTGAAGTGACCTTGAGATCGAATGAATACAGTGACTTCGGGATCAGGAAAGCCATGAAACCGAAGAGCACCACGGTTCAAAAAGCGAAAAAGGATCAGATGGTTGCACGCGCATATCTACCGTTTATCCCTAGGGTCACTTACAAAATTAGGAAACTATTGAATAAACACGACATCGAAATAGTCTTCAAACCCACGAGGAAGATACAACAAAGCCTCGGGTCGGCTAAAGACAAAAGAGACCCATTATCAGCAGCAGGGGTCTATCGCATACCGTGCACTTGTGGAAAGGTATATATCGGAACCACCAAACGATCCATGGGAACAAGACTGAAAGAGCGGACAAGTCAGCTGTGGCAGAACACGCATTTAGTGAAGGAGACCACGTAATTTTGTTTGAAAACACAGAACTAATTGCACCCAAACAGGGATACTATAGACGACTGGTACGGGAGGCAATAGAGATCCACATACACACGGAGAATTCGAGAATAACAAACTGAATGACAACAGGCAGCAAAATTGTTAATGTTCCAGGTTCAAGTAAAGATACAAGTGCAGGTACAAGTACAGATACAAGTACAGGTACAAGTACAGGTACAAGTACAGGTACAAATAGAGCTGATTAAATGACAAGGCATAACTACGCTTCACGAAGCCTAAAAGTTAGTCATCGGACAGCAAGACATGATGGTTGAACCTCTGAAGAAGCTAGTCACACGCGCCAGCGAAACGTCAGAAAGAAATTTCAAAAATACATGGCTTTCAAACTCGAAAAACAGTGACACTGAAAACCTCAGCGGCGAAAGTCTAAACCATTTTGTCAGATGTTATACATGTTCGGAATTCGGGCATGTTGCTCGAAGATGTTCTGAATGTGAAGGTAACCATGTACGATCAAATAGCGATACCCAATGAGAAGTACTTGTGATATACTGTTTGGAACCTTTGGTGTAGTAATGAATATTACTGGAGTTTTTTCCCAACACCAAATCGTTATTTTTACACCTCGACACGTGTTTCGATCACCAAGTGATCATCTTCAAGAGGAAGATGAAACTGAGTTTTATCTTCCTCTTGAAGATGATCACTTGGTGATCGAATCACGTGTCGAGGTGTAAAAATAACGATTTGATGTTGGAAAAAAACTCCAGTAATACTCAATGAGAAGGTTCAACATTCCCAGATGGATTCAGAAAACATTGAGGCAGTAGAAAGTTTATTCAATTTCAATGGCGTATTTTAGCAAACTTCAGTTGTCAGAATTTGTGAAATGGGTAATTCACGTTTTGTCAGAGTCATCATAAATACCGGTTTTCATCGTTCGTATATTTCAAAAACTTCTGCTTTGAAAATGAAACATGCTCTTTTGGATGAGTTATTTCCGGAGTTGATAATAATTATCATTGCTATAAGGTCACGCTACAATATGTTACTGCAAAATATGTATGTCAGTGCTCTTAGTCATACTGTTATCTATAGTCAAATTATGTCATTCTTGGATGTTAGAACTCACTTAGTAAGGAACTTCTATATCTGATACTAAAGATGGTCCAACTGAAATTTTGTAGACGCAGATATTGCTATTTTCTGGAAACTAACATATCTTGAGAAGTGGTTTAGTTGCGAAGGCAACGAAACTTGGTTGGACTCTGATGGGTAAAATATCTAGTAAATTGTCTGATATTTCGGAATCTTTCCTGTTGATAGCTACTTCTTTATTATGTCCGAACGATATATCTAGTTTGAACATTTTCTGAAACTATTTCTATAAATAATGAGGGTTATTATCACTCTGCAAAACAACGTCTAGTTAGGCAATCTCATGAAAAAATTGAAAAACGATGGATTTTATAACGATTATAATGCGGTGTTCAAAGAATGGCTACAAAAAAAGATTATAGAAAAGGTTTCTATTGTAGAATATGATTCTGGTGGTTACCAGAATCATATTCTGGTAATATGAATGAAATTGAACAAGTTATCAACAAAATACGTCCCATTTTTGATGGCTCTGACACTCTGTCTTGAAAAAAAGAGTGAATTTGATTGATTTGATTTTTTCTTCATTGATTGCTTTCAGACTTGAAAAGATTGGGGTGATTGCTGATATTCGGAAGGTTTTTACAAATTAGTCTAGATAATGAGGACCGAAATTTCCTAAAGTTTTTATGGTACGATGGAGAGGGTAATTTTCAGATATATCGACATGTCAGGGTAGTGTTTGGATTATCTTGTAGCCCCTTCATGCTTGCTGCAATTATTTATTTTCATCTCGATTCATTCCTCAAATATCGGGTAGAAAATTTCCGAATATCCAATATCTCAAAACTAAATAGCAGTTTTTATATTGATGACTGCGTACCTAACAAATGTGAGAACTCAGAAAAAATTACATCAGTTCATTCCAGATTCTACTCAAGTTATGTCAATTGGCAATTTTGATCTACACGTCTGGGAATTCTCTCTTAGAGACCATTTCGATCCTGAATTGATAGATAGATAGAAGTGATATACTTGGAATGAATTCAGAATTTTTTAAAGATTTTGATCTGAAGAAATTCACTGAAAGAGTTATTTTTATCAACAGCTCACAAGGTTTCTGATCACATTGCTACAAAAAAAATGTGTATTTTAAAAATTGGTTTTGTAATGCAGTAGTTCTTGAAGATAATGAAGAACAATTTTTGTATTGGGTTGAAAAATTACCTTCTTTGGGAAAAATGAAAATACATGGATAAATCTACTACAAGAAAAAACTTGCATATGCCTCTGTTATTTTTCTCAAAACTTAATCATCGCAAGGTGTTAATCTACAATTGGTTCAGGTTGGAAATAGAGTACCACCAATGAAAGATATAGCAATTCCCAACTTGAGTTATTGTGAGCCACCATTGGTGTCAGATTGTTGAATTCTGTTTTGGATTCTATGGTTGATAAAATGAACTTAGATATATTCTGTTGGACAGACCCAACTACTATTCTTGCTTGTTTTCGTCGAGAGGATATCTGGAAGCTATCCGTCTGGAATAGAATTCAAGATATCCGGAAATCTACATCAAAATAATTCTGGTATCATATCACATGAATCCAGCTGATCTTCCATCGAAAGGTTGTTTGTTGAATCGAATATTATTGGAGAAGTGGTGGGAGGGCCGGCCTGGTTGTGAAAAAGAAATGATTGGTCAGAACATAATTTTGAATCATACAAAGAGAAGATTGTCCTGGAAAGAAAGGAATCAGCAGATATGTTGTTGAATATAGCAACAGATTTTTTTATATTCTATAGGTATTTTTCCAAATAAAAACAAAATCTGAATATGATATGTTGGATTTTCAGGTTTGTTTATAATAGTCCAAATCCAACTCGGAAAAGATTAGGACATCTTTCTACCGAGGAATTGAATAACGCTGAAGTGCATTTGATGAAAATAATTCGGAGTGAATTTTTTAATGGAGTTGAAAATGAACGGATTCAAAGTCTATACCCTTTTTGGGATGTAAAAGGTGTTATCAGAATAGAAACTAAAATCACTGAACGTGATGATTCATATGGTTTTCTGTATCCTATTCCAAATTGAGAAAATTATTCTTCATTCCCATCAGCAGACCTGTCATGCTGGAGTACCAGTTGTACTTTGTGAAATCAGAGAATATTTCTGGATTCTTAGCGGAAGAAGAGTTGAAAAAAAAGTATTGAATACATGTATGAGATTAAGGAGATTTAATGTACATTCTTTGAATGTTTCGAATACAGCACTACCTATAGATCGAGTGAGAGATGATGCTATTTGTAAAGTTGTCGGGATAGATTGAACTGGTCATATTTTCTTGCAATCTAAAGAGGAAGTTTAGATTTGTCTTTTCTTCGGCCTGTCGGTAGCTGGACGGTTCAAGGTGGGTGCTTTGTTTACTCAGTCAATCGGCCGTTGTGTGAGTCGATGGTTCGAGTTGAAGGCTGAACGCTTGATTTTCACTTGCTATCGTCCAACCCGTGTTATAAATTATACGTTGAGAGGTGAGACCCTCAGAAGTCGCACAAGTTTCGACTTCTGAGGGTTGTCGTTCGAAGAGGGGCGATAGCTGGTTAATGGAAAAAACATATTTTAAACAACATGTGCAATCTACAAGGCAGTACATTTAGATACTTGTTACATCATTTTCAACTGAAATTTTCATATTCGCTCTGAGACGATTTATAGCACGAAGGGTGCAATCATCTACCATTTATCCTGATAATGGCAGAAAATTTATAGGCTCTGTAAATTATTTGGAAAAATTGGATTGGAATAAAATGTTAGCAATTAGTGACGTACAGAGAATCAAATGGAAATTCAAACCACTAGCGACAGCATGGTGAGGCGGTTGGTGTTATTAAGAAAACAATTGGGAAAAGCTGATGTGACTTATGGAGAACGTTTTTTAGTGGTATGCAAGTGTGAAGCAGTGATAAACGCAAGACCTTTGACTTATCTTGCAGAGAATAATAGTGATATGGTGCCAATAACACCATCGATATTCATGCAGGTTTTGAAAGAAACTGGAACTCCTTATTTAGACAACAAAAATGCTGATTCTACTAGAAGACACTGGAAATGTTTGCAGAAGCTGAGAGAAATCTTGAGAAGGAGTTTTAGAAAAAAAAACATCTAAGCCAGCTAATAATAATAATAAGTTTAATTTAACGGGCTAATAGCATTTTTGAATGTTGCACCCCAAGCAGGAATACAATATTTTATTATAGATTCGACGAGAGAGTTTTAGATTATTATAAGATTTTTTTTTGATAGTATGTCACGTAGTTCATGAAATGTGTGCATTAATACTCTGAGCCTTTTTGTAACAAAGTTGATATGTTCTGTCCATTTTAGGTGCTGATCTAGTATAACTCCGAGGTATTTTATAGATGTAGTATGTTCTATGGTCTGACAGTTACAACTACCTTGATTATCACAGAGCGGTATATGCATTTTCATTTCGTAGTTTTTGGGTTGATCACGAAGTGTTGGGGAGAAGGTTAGATACTTTGTCTTATTTACATTAGTGATAGTTGAGAATTATTCAAACACATGTATATTTTTTGTAAATTTGTTTCTACTGTCTCCCTTATTTCATTCCAAGATGTTCCCGTAAAAATTAGAGCAGTATCATCGGCATAGCATATTATATCACCTTCGAAATTGTTAATTTTTGTTATACTGTTAATGTAAATGAGAAAAAGTATTGGCCCCAAAACTGTCCCCTGTGGTATACCAATTTGTACAATCAGTTCGTCACTTATTTTATTTCCAATTTTCACTCGTTGGATTCGATTTGATAGGTAGTTATTCAATAATTGAAAACAAGAGAAGAAGTGAAAGCAGGTGATTTAGTATTCATCGAAAACGAAAAATGGCAAGAATAGACTTCTGAGATTCAACGATTGTATCCTTTGGAGTTGGATAGTCAAGGAGATGAACTCTTGAAACTTGAATCCACAAGTGACAGAAAAAAGGAGAGAAAATAAAGCTCTGAGGCAAGTTGAACATACAGAAACCCAAATGAAATATCTGTTTGAAAAAATCTGTTTTTCCGTCAACCAGCTATCGCACCCCTACGAACGACATGCCTTCCCTAGGTCTACGGAAATAAACATTTTTTGATTTTGATTTTGAACCCTCAGAAGTCGAAACTTGTGCGTGCTAAGGATTAACGAGGTCTTACCTTTTAAAGTGTGATTCCTAACACGGGTTGGACGATAGCAAGTGAAGATCGATCGTTCAGACTAGGGCTTGAACTACCGACCAACACGGCAGTCAATTCCAGTGAGTGAACAAAGCACCCACTCCGAACCGCTTGGCTACCGACCGACTATAAGAAAATAGTTCATCCACCCAATAGACTGACCTATTGAAATTTTCAAATTCGAGTTTTGAGTCTTGTTCCATATTGACTCGAAAAGTAGGAGTGTATTGAAAATCGTCAAAACTCTACGATCTTTGATAGTTGGAGCACCCAGTATTGGCTGTTTAGTGTTCGATCAATAAGAAATGAATGACTTGTCAAATTTTGGAACAAAAATTATCATTTCCGAAAAGTTATTAGAGTCTTTAGAAACAGTTCATTTCATTTGTATCCTTTTCGAAACGAATTCTTCAGCAGGTAAGTGCTGTTTTACTCATTTCATAGCACCTTTTCATCTCTGTTTCTCCGTTTTGCTATATTTTTGAAGGCTGAAATTTTGTATGTAGGTTCGTTATCTATTCCAAATATTCCAAGCCAGGCGCGGGGAGAAAGGCGCGTCCATAAAACAAAATAATTTTTTTATCACTGTTTTTCCCTGCCCTAAAATTTCCGGTGAGTACATTTATATTTAATATCAGCAACCGTGCGGAGCCGGAGCGTGTCGCAAGATAATATATAAGACAATCAACAACTAAGTTCTCCGTTTCAGAGTAGCGGCTCAAATTTTTTTAGCAACATATTCAGTTTCAATATTACATCATCAATAAAAATAGCAATTCAAGTGATATCAGAATAAAGCATGAAAAACGTATTTTTTTCAACATGTTTGCAACCAAGATTCTATCTCGAATACTTGAAATAGATTTTTATGATAACAGTCCTATCATTTCTATATGATATGATTGTGTATAAATTTCGAATTCGTGATAAAAATGACATTAAAATTCTGGGAATAGCAATCCAATCGATCACAAACCATTTTCATCAAAATGTACTTCAAACTAGGTTGTATTCTTTTGATTTTCTTTGTTTCAGCTAACAGTAAGAACCTTTTTCAATTTTTCATTTCAAACACACCACCTGTGTGAAACCTGTGTGAAATCAAGGTGTTGCACTAAAATTGTTTTTTTTTCAGGTGCTTCCAATCTAAAAATCATAGGAGGCGATCCGGCAGATATCAAAGACTATCCATACATAGTAAGTAATTTTATTTTGATCAACTTTTTTGTCTTTCCAAATGAAGTTTGAATTAGTTTCATCATTAACGAGGTATATGTTTAAAATAATAGCTTATAATGATAACCAAGTTGATCAATAGCACACTTTGAATGACTGTGATTTAGAACAATGACCACTTAAACATTCTCGTCAATGAGCAAGGGCGTCGCCAGCTTATGACTAAAGGGGGGGCAATGGGGTAATATTATGGAGGATAAAAAATATGAACGCCTGGTACAGTCGAAAGCATGAAGCGTTACATTTTGGAATTCTTTGCCTCGATGACGATTGTAATAGGAACGGTTCTGATA
The DNA here is from genome assembly GCF_000500325.1 of Leptinotarsa decemlineata. NCBI lineage: Eukaryota > Metazoa > Arthropoda > Insecta > Coleoptera > Chrysomelidae > Leptinotarsa > Leptinotarsa decemlineata. The sequence goes on from NW_019290088.1 coordinate 179,043, forward strand.
TCAATGTATAAAACTTCACAAGCCCTCGACAGCACAATAACTAAATCAAACTTTTGAACACGGTAATAATTATTCAATTTAACAAAAATAATATTTAATTGAAATATAATCAGCGGGGATTTTCTGCAAAACTTTCAACCACTTTATCATTCAAATTATTTAGGTTTTTATTTATTATAGCTCTGTGTACACTCATTATGGCCAAACCATTAAGGCGATCTTCTGCCATTGTGCTTCTTAGACATGTTTTCAGTCTTCTGAGGCTGCTAAAGCATTGAAAAAATGTATAGTATATTTGGTGGTTCCATGGCATTTCTAATTTCAGGAAGTGAATTTAGATCATTGATAACGAGATTCAGTTTGTGGGACGAGCAATGAAAGTAGAGGGCTTTGGTGTACTTTTTGAGGAAAATCGCTTGTACCCCTCCGTATTTTCCTGACATCGTTGAACAACCATCAAAACCAACGCATTTATTTATATTCAGATCTTCTTTTGTCAAAAACTCATCTATGCTATGTGCAATCGATTTCGCATTCAAATCTTTCAGCTCAATGAATCCGACAAACATTTCTTGGACTTCCTGTGTTTCTTCATCAAAATATTGCATCCCAATCGATAGTTGTTCAGTGCCAGAAATATCAACTGTTTCGTCTGCTAGCCTAATATGTGCTGCTGCTTCTTTAACTTTTTTTATAATATCAGCCTTAATAACGCTTCCACAAATACCAATAATTCAATTTTGAATATCCACTGAACGGTAGCTTGCATTTTTTTCCCTTGCTTAATGTGTTTCTTTAAAATCAAATCCCTGGGAATTCCTTGGAAATATTTGTTCTGTTGCAAATCGACAGGCACACCTTCCAGAAAAGATTTAGCAGCTTTCAATGCCTCCTTATGGAAGTGGGTTTCAATGTGCTTTTTGCACTGCTCTTGTTGGGATCGTAAATAATCCCAATATGCCTCTAAATGAATTTGAATTTGGTGGGAACAACATAAAATATTTACAAAATGCTCGTTTTTGGCGCCTGGAATATATCAATCATGGTTAGTATGTTTCCAACCAAGAATATTTGAATTTTCTCTTCAAATGTTTTGCATCTTTCGCAAAGTTATAGGTCGCGGAAGGGAACCAACAGTTTTCAATCAATCCTTTTTTCTTTTCGGTTGATAACATGTGTGCCCGTCCAACATATCGCCCGATATCATTTTCATTGCAGTCATCCTCCTCCATCAATGAATTAGGATTCGGNTCGCTTACAGCGGCTCACGTTTTATATATCCAAACGAACATGTACGGTAACATTATTCTACTCGGTCTAGAAACTGCTACCAAATTCCAGAGAGTTCATTGAATAAGCGCCATCTAGCGTCGAGTAGCAATACTAGGATTTACAAGGATTGTAGTCGATTTATTCAACTGTAGGCTGTAGGTGTTGTTTTATGAACACTTACACTTACAGATGGCATTGTCCACAAAACCAATTGAAATTGTATGTTCGTAAAAATAACTCCTACTTTAGGTATGCCGCATACAAATTATACAAAACTAACATGAATGCTGCTGAATGGTTGTCGTAGAAAGAAATGCAATGAACACAGCACACACACACACACACCATACCTACCTCCTACCTAGATTCTTTCACACTGTTTGATGGCAAATTTGATATAGTCGTCATGATAATGGCGGCGATTTTAAAAACGCATGTCAAAATCTTAATGGTATTCTGAATATCTCAATACTTTCTACAACCTTGTGGATTTATTTACGTTTTTTCATGCGATGCGGAATTCATTAATAGGTAAGGAAGTCAATTACTCGCACTTTGGTCGATTTGCGGCTAGCTACATTTGATCTCTAGGAGGGGGGGCAAGTGCCCCTCTGCCCCCCGTTGGCGACGCCCTTGTCAATGAGGTAAATGAAATTGAAAAGTGATAAGATGTTTATTTTGTCATATGCTGACCCAGATCAACATATAAGTAAATTTGTTGTATTTATTTCGATACTTTTTCAGTAAGGATTTCAGAACAGGTTTTCATCAGACTTTCCATGAATTAACATCATTGATAAATGAAGAAATCTAGTTGTTTCCTGCGGCTTCGCCCGCGTATGATTTGATTTGTCATATTAAGTTTCATGACAGACCATTTTAAAGAAATAGTAACAATATTTTTTTCATCAATATAAAACTTCAGGTTTCCAACTTTAAAACTGACGATATTCAACACAATCTTTGAACCTCAATTTTTCCCTCTTGAGGGTGGACACTCCTGATTCGCTTTCTTGGTGCTTATTTACGCAATACAAATAACCTACCTCCATATTTCAAGATTCTATGTTCAGTAGCTTCGGCTGTACGTTGATATAAGAGCGGGCAACAACTAGTAATTTATATTTTCACTTTGAAAATACAGTAACTGAAAAAAATATGCCAACTGCACTGAGTGATGAATAGCTTAGGGAATCGGATTATGTTACCTATAAAGAAATTCGCAAAACTAACACAACCGTCAACGACGTCTGCCCGCGTTCGGGTCGCGTTCTCGACGATGACGCTTCATTGCTATTTTCTTTCCACATCAAAAATATGCCAGATAAAATTAAAAATGATATTCTTAACGATTATTATACGTCTCTAGCTAGTATATCCTTTACCAAAGCTATTAGCTAAGAGAAATAAAATAAAAATACTAGCTCTAAGTCCAAGATTAAAGCAGTACATAACTTACAAAAAAACTTCCTTTTTGATACGATGATGGATGAAGACACACTCAAAATCTTCACAACTCAACACTGAGATGATGAGATCTTATATTATTTAATAAATATAAATCAATATTGACTAACACAGGCAAGCCGGTAGTCTCATAATCACTTTCCAATTCGTTTGTTTGGCTTGTTTCGTTGATTGCTTCCAATTGAAAAGTTACTCACTCACAGCGGCTCACGTTTTATATACCCAAACAAACATGTACGGTAACATTATTCTACCCGGTCTAGAAACTGCTACCAAATTCCAGAGAGTTCATTGAACAAGCCCCATCTAGCGTCGAGTAGCAATACTAGAATTTACAAGGATTGTAGTCAATTTATTCAACTGTAGGCTGTAGGTGTTTTTTATGAACACTTACACTTACAGATGGCATTGTCCACCAAACCAATTAAAATTGTATGTTCGTAAAAATAATTTCTACTTTAGGTATGCCGCATACAAATTATACAAAACTAACATAAATGCTGCTGAATGGTTGTCGTAGAAAGACATGCAATGAACACAACACACACACACACACACATACACACCATACCTACCTCCTACCTACATATTTTCACACTGTTTGATGGCAAATTTGATATAGTCGTGACGATAATGACGGCGATTTTAAAAACGGATGTCAAAATCTTAATGTTATTCTGAATATCTCAATACTTTCTACAACCTTGTGAATTTATTTACGTTTTGTCATGCGATGCGGAATTCATTATTAATAGATAAGGAAGTCAATTACTCGCACTTTGGTCGCTTTGCGGCTAGCTACATTTGATCTCTAGGGGGGGCAAGTGGTGCCCCTCTGCCCCCCGTTGGCGACGCCTTTGTCAATGAGGTAAATGAAATTGAAAAGTAATAAGATATGTTTATTTTGTCATATGCTGACTCAGATCAACATATAAGCAAATTTGTTGTATTTATTTCGAAACTTTTTTAGTAAGGATTTCCGAACGGGTTTTCATCAGACTTTCTAGACTTTCCATGAATTAACATCATTGATAAATGAAGAAATCTAGTTGTTACCCGTGGCTTCGCCCGCGTATAATTTGATTTGTCATATTAAAGAAATAATAACAATATTTTTTTCATTAACATAATACTTCAGGTTTCCAACTTCAAAACTGACGATATTCAACATAATCTTTGAACCTCTATTTTTCCCTCTTGAGGGTGGACATTCCTGATTAGCTTTCTTGGTGCTTATTTACGCAATACAAATAACCTACCTCCATATTTCAAGATTCTATGTTCAGTAGCTTCGGCTGTACGTTAATATAAGAGCGGGCAACAAAAATATGGCAACTGCACTGAGTGATGAATAGCTTAGAGAATCGGATTATCTTTCCTATAAAGAAATTCGCAAAACTTACACAACCGTCAACGACGTGTGCCCGGGTTCGGGTCACGTTCTCGACGATGACGCTTCATTGCTTAGACTACTCCTCTACCCCCGCGCATCATCCCCAGTCGGCTCAAATTAGACGCGACGCGTAATGGCTCATTGAGTTGCGTCAAGTTGATCTTATCGTGATACTCTTAAACGATTCGTCCAAATTACTTGGTGTGAAAGACCAAATGGTATCCTGTATTGTTCTTCTTCAAAATTCTCCATAGAAAAATTTAGACATCTCACAAATGTATGGTTTCTTCTCAGCATGAAAAACACACATATTATCTTCAATGAGGAGGATTTATTATTGTAACTCATATAAACAGTTATTCGTCCAATCACTGACAAAGATTTGGTGAGGTTATAGGAAAATATTTGTTTTTCTATAGATATAATATGGCTGTATTCTAGGAGCTGTTGTATAGTTTTCAAACTCACGATGTTCACTGTTGCTTTAGGTTCAATTGTTGGTCATTGGTTTCAAAAATCTTCATCCTCGTTATGAGTTCTTTGAAGGTAAGTAAGCGATCAGAATACTGGTCTGACGTTTTACCATGTAGTTGTTTTACCAACCTAAAATTTTATATTTTAAATACCATATTGCTACTTAAAAATACTTGTAGAATTTGAGTGTAGCATTCTCATATTCTGAAGCTGAAGGACTTTCATTCGTTGGGAAAGTTGATAATATATGCAAGTCATAGGCATACTGGTCGACGAAATGGAAGAGCATCGCACTCTTTTTCTGTAATCTTGTTAAATATTCAATGTTTTTGGGAATATTTCAAATTAGCTCATTCGTTTTTGCTACTGCGTTCTTATATTTGATATTGTAACGAATCTGAAGCCGTCCCTGACCGATATCTCAACCAACGAATAAACACATTATATCACCGCGAAAGAATGTAGTCTGACTCGCCGGGAAAATACTAGGCGAGTTCAGAGACCACTAGAGAAATCTACAATGATCGTTACCGATATATAAGGCCTGCTTTCCGTCCATAAATGTCAGTCGAATTCAGAAAGTGAATCGAGCGGTTAATTTCAAATAGTGAAAATAAATTAAGTGCTGAGTGTTGTAAATAAATTAGTTTGCGATAGTAAAATATTGTTAGAAATAAATTTGTTTGAGACAGTGAATTCTTCAATTCGTTACAAAAACGAAATTTGTTCTTCAAATTTTCTTAAAGATTCTAGTGTCGTATTTATTGGTTCTATGTGAGTACCTATCCTCATCGGCAAAATAAATATTTCATTGAATATTCCCAAGTTTATTGGAAAACTTTTATATCAGTATTTATGAATTCAATTCAATATTCATTGAACAATAAACTGTCATTTATCCAATCCTCTATTACTAAATTACATGCACCAACATTTGCCATCTAGAATAAAACGTCTGATACCTCCTAGTAGGTTTTCACTTCCAAAAGTTTGAATATTGCTAGACAATTATTCAGTCTAACAGGAAATATCCGAACCGATTCAAATATAAAAGTTTTTTTCTCATTTTCATTGAACACAGAGAACTGTACATATTCTTCATTTTGATGATAACCGATTGATCTTGTCTATTGATCACGTTGCATCTAAAAAATTCGAAAATTGGGACGGATGGAATTACTTAGGCTTTGGAGAAAGAGAATGTCTTGATTTCATCAACTTCTGTTTTATTTCTAAGTGGTAGAAAAGTGATCAAGTTTCATCCACCATCAAAACATAGCTCGGTTAAATTTTTTTATCAGAGCAAGTACGTATAGAAAGCAATTCTTTTATTTTTTGCTTCTGGCCAATTTTGAGACATTTGAAAATCCATTTCGGGGGATTTTTTTCTATTCCAAATCGATGTAAACTATAAAACTACATTAGTTTCCAAAGGGGACATTGACAGTCACAGGTACTACAATGCTCACCTTTTAATTCTTTCAAATACAGGTATTTGATGATTACTGGATTTCCACAATTCCGCTTGACGTATTTTTTTTCAAATGTCATCGCGCAAGCCTGGTTTAACTTTTCGACGTGAAATTTCACACTGACACTATTAATATTGATGCAATGTAATATAAAATGTTCCATTCATAGAACCGGTATGATGTAGTAAATCCGGCACGGTTTTACTATTATTATTATATACGTATCCCACTGAAACATCTTCGATTTTATAGCTGGGTCACCAATAAATAATACGTCATTAACTGTCTATCAAGCCTTGGTAACCCTTTCGCTATTTCCGTGTTTGGTTTATTCAAATAAAATTTGGCAGCTACTGTCACCAGATGCGAATTTCTCCACATCAAATTTTGGATGTCAGGCAAGTCCGAAAGAGGCTTGAATTCCGCCTCCTGCACTAGGAGGAGGTCTTTAGTTGCAGAGAGAAAAGATCTTGAAAAAGAAAGNTTCTGCCACAGCAATTCTAGAAGAAGTTGCTTCTTTCTTGGCCTTAGGCCCAAAATTCTGTATTGAACCAATAACAGGCAAAGATATTCCCATCAAGAATATCTTAACAGAAATAGATTGCATCACTTCCACTACCCCTGACCTTACTCAGAGGAATATCACAGTGGCAAAAGCAACCAACATCATCACTAATCACATTCACAATCAACCAACATAAGTTTTCTCTCTATCGAAATCTTCTTTTTGAGTCCAAACGTTTTTCAAAAGAAATTCCCAACTTAATTCTCACTCTCTCAGACAATGGCAATGTAACGGTTGTTATGGAAAAACACCAATATATTCAACTGTCCAATGATAAACGTAGCAGAAGTCAGAATATGTGAAAAGCAAAGAAGAGTGAATCAAGACGTCAGCTAGCGGAACTTCAATTTGCCCTTGAAATAAATAAGTTGAAACAAGAGCTGCTTCAGAAGAAAGAAGAAATGCTTGATATTGAGTTAGCGTTGAAATTATCACGACTGGCGGATGATGAGCTGATTTCAGAGGAAAGTGAGTTCAGTGAGAAGGTGAGTAGACCTGATATAAATAAATGGGTCAAAGGAGAACATCCATGGCAGAAAATACCGCATAACGGATCATGTTCAAGTGTAAAAATGGAAAATAAGGTAAAGTATCATTATTTAAAATCAACTATTACAGAAAGTGATCATCAAATACCTGATTCACAATTCAAAACAGTTTTAGCGCGATAGTCAAAGGAAATGCCAACTTTGCTTATAAACAATTGAATAAAGATCCTACCAGTTCCATTCAAACTAAAGCCAATACCTGGATAAAAAAAACTCAAAGAATCAAATCAAATTGTAGCTCAGGAAGATATGTTAACTACTGGTCATATCACAAATACTCGATGAGAGTGAATCTAGTGAAACAAATGAAAAATAAAGTGTTGAAAATATCTGACATCCAATTTCACAAAAAAAATCTTGATATTTTGCTCAAATTTTTTCTGGATAACTCATATCCTTCAAGTATGTTGAAAAATATTTTGTTTAATTCCTCATCCATATCAGACATTACTATAACTTTTCCACCAAACCCAAATATAATTGCAAACAATGAAAATAATATTGCTCCAACTCAAGTTGGAGCAATATTATTGGAGTGATAAAAGCTGGCAACAGCTTTTATCACTATAACCACGGTCATATGTCATGTCAACTATCTGTCAATCTCTCCAAATTAATGTTTTGTGAAATTTCGACATGTGACATTATTCTTCCTTCAAAATAATTTTAAACTGTAACGTTTTTCATCAAATATTTTATCCAATATTAGACATCCTTTCCCCATTTTCATAAATGTATTGTATCAATGCTCATTCAACATGTTGTGTCCAATATTTTACATAACCATCGTATGGAACATCCTCAAAAAGTTGTAAGTCTAACCATTCAATTATATATTAATATTACTTACACCCACGATTTTGTAGCATCACTGATGATGGAAACAATGTATTGGATTTCCGAAAGCTTGGACAAACTTTAAAGAGTACTCTTTCATTTGCTGCTTTTTTGATCATTCCCATATTGATTTCAATTTAAAAGCCACCGGTAGACAGCTGTTTTAGCCTATTGGGCATCGTCAGTACTGGGCAAGCGGTCTTCGATTGAAGACAAAATGTAAAAAACCAAGAAAATTACTTCAAAAAAATAACTGCGTAAACGCAAGCGAAACATAAGTGGAACCACCTATTGGTGGTATATATTCAGTTGGTAGATCTTGTGTTTACAAGAAAACTATCAAAATCACCACGGAGGCAGCTATAGCTACCTGCGTGACATCCGGGTCCAGGAAATTATACAAATATGAAAGTTATTGAGTGTCTTGATATAGAAACAGAAG
>NW_019290089.1:0-17118 GCF_000500325.1 Leptinotarsa decemlineata
AGTATATGCATTTGTTGACAAAGTGATGATGAATCATAATATGATATTATATACGGGGTGTTCCATTTGAAAAATCAAAGAAGCCGCTACTTTATAGTAGAAGCGACAACGCCGCTTCGTCTGAAATATTTTAGGCGTGTAGGTCATATTGATTTATACATACTGTGAAATTATCAGGTTGATCCGTTAGATAGTTTGTCAGAAACGGTTAATTAACGCTCATCATGAAAAGCCCTGTATAACTAGTTGGTGCGTAATGTTTTTCTACATAACGCAAATATTTATTCATGATCTCTTCCACCTTTTCATTTTTCTGCCAAATTACTTTGTGCAGGAAAAATCGACATGCAATATGTCGTCAGAATGCGTTGGTTTATTCACAATAACAAATAATTCGTAGAGTTGGGATTTTACAGTTTTCCTGAGGCCATTTTCTGTACAAAGTGACAGTGGAAAAGATGCAAGTTCGTATTGTAAATAAGTTTTCATATCTTTTTTACTGTCGATCGTTAACAATATCCTTTGAAATAGCAATAATGGATCGATGGCTGTATTTCCGTTTATTTTAACGGAAGATTGAACCGTGCTTAGAGACAATACTTTGTTTTTTCTTTCAGATTTCACACTGCCATAATTCATTCCAACAATAACTTGTATAAAAGCAATGAATAGGCATCTACAAATATTATTCAAAGAAGATTCCACAACATTCCCAAAATATTGTAGATGTCTTATTAAATATTAAATGTATTAATTTATTTGTTTGTTAATTACAGCAGATATTTCGATTTGCAATTTTTTCTTTCATCAATGTAACATAAAGTCCTACGTTTTTTGAGTAATTGAAGTATGAATTTGAATAAATAGCTGAAAATAGTAGGTACATAATGATCGAAAAAAAAACGAATTCAAGTTTATTTCAATTTTCTACATTTACTGTAGTAATGTATGTTTTTGACACCATCAAAGAGTAGAGATTTCAATATGTAATCAAGTTATCAGCTTTTTCCGGGTGGAAAGTATGGATTCTGAACAATAGCTCGATGAAAATTGAAGTCATTTCAAAAATTTCATACCGGATTCATAAATCGTTTGTTTCTGAAATTTTCATTATTATATCAAATTGGAATGTTTGTATATTGGATGTTTGTGAATTTGAATTGTTCACATATATGATGTATTCTCGATATCTCTAATGTTTATCTTTATCTTTGATATCTAAATGTTTTTGATATAAATGTAGAAGGAATTAATGATCATCCATACTGATCGTGTTGAAAAACATAATATCCCTACATTTGAAATACGAATCAAACAAGGCATGCATTCGAAATTTAGGCAACCAATAATAATAATGATTTATTTCTCAAAAGTCAAGTTCAGAAGTAAACATACAATGTAGATTCACCAAGTTCACATTCAGAGCTTTGGAATACAAAGACTCGCCGTTAAAAATTCTAAACATATTAGAAATGTTATATGTGTGAGTTATAACAGAAATATCGATAACAATATTCTTGTGGCATATCTTTTGAGAAGAATTCATCTATTGAATGTAAATAACTTGTAACAAGAAGGTTTTCGAGTTGCTTTTTGAGAGTCTATAGCGAATAACAGTTTTCCAATTCATTGGTAAATGGAACTGATTTTGAGAACGAGTATTTACTAGGCCACTATTCTCAATCTTCACAGAGATGGGATGGAATCAAAGGATGCAGTCTTGCCAGGATCACCCTGGGAAGCTGGCGCCAGAGAAATATCTGGCGATGACCAGGAAAAACCTATACTCAACAATAGGATTCTCTATGCGGGATGTGTGAACAGGAAGATAAAACTGTTAGGCATGTCTTATGCGGGTGTCCGGCGTTATCGTCAATAAGAAGGTGTGTGTTCGGCGAGTCTTGGCCTACACCTGCCGATATAAAAGAGATTCTTCTAGTGACCTATCCACCTTCCTAGAAAGGACAGGATGCACGATGACCTAGGAGGACAAATCTTCTTGTGACAAATGGGTCACAAGTGGCCTAAGTGCTTTACATTAGAATTATTCAAAAAACCATCCCTATTCTTGAAAATATACAGACAAGATTCAAAAATGTATAACAATGGAAGTGTAAATATTTTATATTTACTGAAAAAACTTTTACAGCTTTCGATACTAGACACATTAATGATGCAGTTGATGATTGTTTTTGTGCAATGGAAACTTCCAGAGACTTGGTTGACCATCCCCAGAAACAAACACCATAACGCATACGACTCTCCACTTGCCCGTAATAAACCATCAGCAATTGAGAATGTGTAAGTCTCAAATTTTTCAGAAGATAGCACTGCGAATGGAGCGCTGGTGTCGTACTCGAAAAAGTACTTTCCAATCGAGATTTACATCAATACACATTCACGAAAACTTGACATGATAGATTTGAAACCTGGTATATAATTTATAGTGAGATCGGGTTTTGTAGAAACTATTTTGAAACCGATGATATTGTGGCCTGGCTTACAGAGACAGGCTTGTCTGGCCATCAGTGGTGTCATCAGTATCACACCGTCAGCGGCCATGGAGATCCTTCCAGATCTATTTCCCCTCCATATTTTTCTGTAGAGAAAAGGTAGATGGACTGCATATAGACTTGTGCGCATTGCCAATTGCACAAATCAATTCAATGCAGGGTGCAACAGACTGTTGGTTGACACTGGAAGTCACAGCATTCTGGAAATGACCTCTTACTCCATGCCTCCAACTGTCAACTACGAACTGCCTTATAAAGTAATGTTTTCGAGTAAAGAGGACTGAATCCTCCGGGAGAAGGAAATACTAAAAATATCAACTTGCCTAGGAAGCCATGCGACTGTTCATCAAGCGGAAATGTACGATATTGAATTGCGTGTGGAGAGATTGAAAGAATCCAACCTCATACACAAGTCAATAAAAATATTCTCGGGCAGTCAAGCGGTGTTGGAAGCTCTTGGTTCCTACCGAGCAACGTCTAAATTGGTAGCCAATTGGCCAAAGACAACTCTCCTCGATAGAAAGACTCAACAGATTGTCTCTGGTGTGGCATCGCTTTAGGCTTTGCCAAACAATGATTGAACACCTGGATGGCGAGAAGATTCATGGACTTCTGGCAGAATCTTCCAGAATTGGCTCACTTCAAGGTGTTCATTCACCTTTCGAAGCTTGATACCAAACAGTTGTTGAACTACAGTATGGATGAACTTCGATGTCTAACACTCCTTCTTACAGATCACTGTCATATGAATCATCATATGCAAGAGACTCGGACTGTCGGAAGACAGTGTGTGTCGCTTTTGTTTGGAAAATGATGAAACAGCAGAGCACTGACCGAATCAGGTTTTTAGAGTTCGGCAGAGCCGTACTCTTACCATCTGATCTGAAAGACACTCAACATACAAAATAATCGGCTTCGGTAAGAAGCTGGGTTTATTTGGTCGAGTGTGAATAGGTGTGAGTCACAATAAACCCTTTCGGGTTGTGGTAGAGAGTCGAATAGACCCACTCACTTTGGACCTAACCTAACCTAACTTCATCCTCATTGATCACCTTGCCAAAGATCAGATTACCTCATCACAATGTGTTCCAAACATCTGAATGATCTGACAAGTATAGAGATATCATCTGCATACATTGTAACAGGAGCATTGTCACATAGTTATTCAATGTTATTAATATATAGCAGGAATAACGAAGAACACAAAATAGAACCCCGTGGAATCTCATGTTGATATCAGCCAATGTAAAATTTGTAATCCTCAGCTCATTGCATTGTTTGTTTCTTAAACATACATGCTGTTAGCGATTTCGCAGAAAGCTTGTAATCCATGTCAGTGTATTATCTATTACACTAAAATGGTATAGCTTCTTTATCACAATATCATGATCCACTCAGTCGAATGCCCTGCTGAGATCACAAAATATTCCAACTGGGCACTTGCCAGCACAAAGAAGGCGCGTTATTTTGCTTTATAAGCGGTGTACTGCAGATGTTGTTGACTTTTCCGGTCTGAATGATTTATTAATCATAAAAAACATTTCCATTCCTGTCCTATGAGAAATAGAAGAACTGAAATAAATGAAAAAATTACTAATTACGAAAATAATGTTTTAAACAAGTTCTGCTCTATTTAGTCACTTAAGATAATTGAATTGAAATTGATTTATTTTCTAGTCAAAGTTGCAAAAAACACAATTGTCTTAACGTATTCTAAAAACACTTTATTGTGAGATTCTCACTAGACAGTTTTACAAAAACGCAACACGTGTTTCGACATACAATGCCTTCCTCAGGCGTGTTCACGTTGCCAAAGATCGGCTTAGCTCATCACTACGTGTTCCAAGCATTTCATCAGAATGATCTGACACAAGTATAGAAATTTCACTTGTATATATTGTAACAGGACATTGTCACATAGTTATTCATTGTTATTAATATATAGCAGGAATAACGAAGAAAACAAAATAGAACCCCGTGGAATACCAATGTTGATATCAGCCAATGTAGAATTCGTAACCCTCAGCTCATTGTATTGTTCGTTTCTCAAACATACAGTAAGACACGCCCGAGGAAGCCATTGTACGGCGAAACACGTGTTGCGTTTTTGTAAAACTGTCTAGTGAAAATCTCACAATGAAGTATTTTCAGAATACGTTAGTTATGGATTTTCATCAAGTATCAGCCGATTTCCTTATATACAATTCTCTTACAAGAATTACAACACTCCAGATGCAAGTGGTTCCACCTCCACGTATCAGTTTCAGATCATTCAAAATCTCCATATTGATTTGCGCCAAATGAATATTACTGAGGAAAATCTTAGTTTCAAAAAGTCATTTCGGCGGTTTGATTCGTCATGAATTCACGCTGACTTCTAGGGTCGACCACTCTCTTTACCCAGCATTGAAAATAGAGAACTTTCAGGTAATACTGCGGGATTTTTATACGGAACACTTGATCTCTAGTGATCAAGGTGGTTGACAATGTTTCATGGTGAATTTCATCAGTTCGGACTCCGAACTAATATGATATGATTTGAAATCTCTGAAATTACAAATGAAAATTCAAATTGGAAAGATGAGCTGGAAAAAACAAATATATTGAGCAGGAAAAATCGGAAAAATTTTAAATTAAAAGATTCCAAGTCAAGTTACTTCACGACGTTTCGATTGTTAGTATCCACAATCGTCTTAGGGTGACGAAAGATGACTATTTATAGGTCATTCGAGTGATTTCACCTACCTCCTCTCTCCGCTTCACCGGTTTAGCGTGGTTATGACCGTTTGGCGGGAGTTAACCGTTTTCCGCTTCATCATGGGATTATATATGCTGCGTATCTCTACACTAGCTTGACTGAATGCGTCGTTGGACAACATGTATGCAACTTGTTTGGATTTTCTACTGAACCTCCCTGTGGATGTTCTCAGCTTGGGACCACTTGATAGTATGTCAATGAGTTCAAACATTCTCTTTTATTTCTGATTCGCTGTTTTCCCCTCGCTCTGCGTGTTTTTTGTGCTCAGCAATACGAACTTCTGAAGGCCTCTTAGATTCATCGATGTAGAATTTTTCGCACTCACAGAGTATCCGGTAAATGCAATTCTTGGAATCGCAGTCCGCGTTTGGTGGCTTGGTCTTCGTTAGGGTGCTACAGATGGTGTTTCCAAATCTGAAGCAGGTGCTGATGTTGTACTTGGACCCAATTCTTCTCATCCTTTTCGACAATCCAATCATATAGGATTGCCAAAGTCTTCTGCCATCACTTTGGAATAACCATTTCGTTGAAGATCTTCTTTGATGATGCCTAGTTGATTTACGAGACCTTCTTTCGTATTACAGAGCCCGGAAGCATGGTCTACTAGAGTCTTGATGATTCCTGTTCTGTTAGATTGATGGTGGTTGGATTAGTAATTCAGATGCTGTCCCGTGTGAGTAGGTTTTGGGATACAGATGTTTCCCACTTAGTTTCAGTTCTCTTGGTTCCATATTATGAAGGTGTCGTCAACGTATCTTAACCAGACTTAGGGCTTCTTGTGGGCTTATTCAATGTCCAGAGTTCCAAACCACTCCATATATATGTTGGCTATAACTGGTGAAAGTGGTGGTTCTATTACCATTCCCTTATCTTCCGCAAAGAGATCGTCCTTCAGTTGGAAACAGCAGTTTCGTACACAGCATCCTAGTAATTCCATGATTACTTCTATAAGAAAGTTCGTTTTATCTTCCAGGTCCCCGATTTTGAATAGTTTCCCCTGTATAATTTAAATTTCTTTTTCGACAAGAACGTTGTTGTAAAGGCTTTTTCGTCGGAACTGATGAACTTATCTTGCTCTGTGACCGCGATTGACCTCAACAATTCCACAAAATGCCTCGAAATGCCCTTGAGAAGTAAAAATCACATGTTTTGAGTAGCTGAATCTCTGTACCTACTGATCGTTCTGAGCGAAAAATCATCCATACAGTGAGAGGCTCACTGTGTTAGCAATGATTTCTCCTTTTCCGAAACGTAGACTTGGTGTCTTTTTAAAGTCTGTTGCAATTTCCTTCCAGTTGATGCCAGTAGGATTCCGTACAATCTTCGTGTATTGTCCCTTCTGAAGAACATCTTCGATCTTCTGTTCGTAAAGATCAGTATCCTTCACAACAGTAGCGTTTCCATTATCTGGAGGTAGGATCCTCATAGTGTTATTTTCATGTAGGCCGTTCAGAGATCTTCATTCTTCATTGCTGATGTTAGACTTTGGAAATAGTTCTCGATCCAGCTGTTCTCTGATTCTGCATCTGAATTCTTCTGCTTCGGTCTGATCAATAAGAGAACTAGTAGATTACACTGCAGAAATCATCTCCAAAGTTGGCACAGATGTTGCATTTTCACTTCAGATCTTTCCTCAACAAGGATTCCTCCATGCCATGAGCGGGCGGGAACTCAAGTTGATGAGGTTGGCGGCCTCGTAATTTTTCTATTTTTGGTCTGCATTTAGGCATTGTGTCCTCTCGACTTTTCCCACTTCTTTTTGTGGGTATTCTCTTGGTCTTGGCGGATCTTCAAGCACGTGCTTTCAATCTTGGCAAAGATTGATCCATGATCCCCTTCCAATATGTGTTTGGCTCTTTCTTTCATGGGACTAGCGATTTCAGCAGAAATACGTTACTTTTCCCAACCGCTACAAAATTTTCAGATTTGCAATGGTATCCTCAAGTTAAATTTTCATATAACAATTCACAAGGTTCAAAGAGAAAACTTTCGTCATCAAGGTCTTCATCTGTTCAAAAAATCTGTTCAAAATCTGTTTTTCCGTTAATCAGCTGTCACCCCCATATGAACGACAACTCTCAAAAGTTGAGAACTTGTGCGAGCTAAGGACTAACGAGGTCTTTCCTTTAAACGTGTGATTCCTAACACGGTTGCAGAATCATTCCAGTTTCAACCAGATAAATTCTCTCGAGAAAAATATCTGTTCGAGGCGGGAATCGAACCCACGGTCTTCCGATCGTTAGTCGAGCGCACTACCACCGCGGCCAATTCCACAATGTTATAATAATACAAATGATTCGAATGGCCTTTCTATACGTTTTCAACATTTCGAGTGAAAGAACAATGCCAGTTGATATTGGAAAGGGTCAGAACGGAACGGTTGGAGTTACATAATTTTCAGGAAGCTAGCGGTCTGAAGTTGGTAAGAAGAAGTTGGTAAGTTCACTCACGATTTTAGCATTTGGAGTAGCCAATGAGGATGGTTATTGTGCAGTTGTATGTTTGCGTTCAGAAAAACCATGACAATTTGATTTGTGTCGAGTCCAAGGATTCACCTTCCGAGTTGATAACAAGATCTAGACCGGAATTTTATTCAGCGATTTTTTGTCACAATTCCCTCATGTTTTGTCACGATTACTTCATGTTTTGTGAATAACCGAAAAAATTATACAGTTCAACAATATTTCAGAAGGATCAAACTTCGTATATTTTCTTCAATTATTTGTCGTATTTCACTCTTCTGTTTTTCCTCGTAAACTTGTTAGTTGTGAATCTTTCAAAGGAGTGAGGTAAAATTTGCACTGGTAGTCAGAAAGCCATAATCCAACAGGATTGAAGTATCTGTTTAACAAAATCTATTTTTCCGTTAATCAGCTGTAGCAATAAACAATATCTACTGAGTGAATGTAGAAGAACTTTTAATTTAACTTCAGTTTCACTAGAAATAAGTCGTTTGAAAAACAATGTTCATTAAAAAATAATGATGGGATATTTCAAAATAATTGGATTTAAAAATTTTATATGAGCAGAGGAATCAATATAGTATACGTATGATGTGTACAAAAAAAAGAAAACTAAATAATCAACTTAAAATATAGGTTCTTTCATTTGGCGCTTCCCATCAAATTTAAATGAAACAAAGTGCATGTGAGATATCATTGAAATTTTTCATTCGTTTGAAAGCCCCATTGATGCCATTATGGCAGTGACAGCTCGTGCATTGGAGAACAGGGGAGGCTGAAGTCATAAAGACTATATACACACAGAAAAGTCCGCCGGAGGCGCGAACATTTTTNAGTGTTTTTTCGGGCATATTATGTATTTATAATAAAAATTAATGGTAAAGTAATGATACCCAAGCATTTTTAGAAAAAAATAATCATAATTATTTGTCAATATCTTTTAATTTATTGCGATGCATAGCCTCAAATTTTATGGGGAGGCTAAGCCTCCCTTGCCCCCTCTGACGAGCCGCTGCTGCTGAAAGGAACAATTTTCCATGACACTGGCGCATAAATCAGGCTGATCGATGGCATAGGTTATGTTGGATTTGAGGACCGCCGTAGTTTGTGAGTTTTTCGCAAACACCTGCGACTCAAGAAAACCTCGCAAGAAAATTTCCAACGGTGTCAAATCGCACGATCTCGGTAGCCAGTTGACATCAACTCCACGTGAGAGGCCCATGCCCTCAAACATTCGTACAGAAAATCCAATGTAAAATGAGCTGTGTGAGGTGTAGCGCCGTCGTTTCGGAACCACATGTCGTTGATGTCCAGATCATCCAATTCAAGCCAAAACACTTATAGAGCTCGTCGTTGACAGTGACAAAATACACATCAAACGGTGACTTTTTCGGAATCTTGGATCTCATATGGATTAGTATCATCACACATTTGACAATTTTCGTTGTTCACGTACCTATCCATTCAGAAATGACCTCATCGCTGAAGAGTATTTTTTGTTGAAAATTAGGGTCAGTTGCCAACTGCTCCAGAACCCATTCAGCGAACACACATCGTTGTCTAGGTCAGTTGATTCTTATGTGGATGCAGATCCAAGTCACAACGAAAAAGTTGTGGTCTGCGAAAGGCAGAGTTCTTGCAAGCGACACGAAATCGACTGCTTCAAATTCTCCTGCATACTCTCCCGGAAAGCGGCGATGTTTTCAGCAAATCATACGTTTCGTCGACTTACAGGTGTTGATCGATAGTTCACTGAACCAGTGGACTCAAATTCATTCAACACATGGCGAATAGTCCTCTCGGTAGGACGATTATGACGACCGTAAAATGGGCCAAGCGCGCCGTACGTTGCCCAAACACCCATTTTGATAGAACAATTTCATTGTTTGCACGTGTTGTTGAATACTTTATCCGTCCAGTGCCGGATTAGCAACGTAGCAAGTGTATCAAATGCTATGGGTCCCACGACTCGAGGGGCCCCGCGGTCCAACACCTGCCTGTCCGTAAAAAATATCAATTTAGATAGGAGTGTATGCGGCTTCCTTGAATTTTCTTCTAAACCAATGTTCCTCTCTGTGCAAGATCTCAGCTTGGGACCACTCGATGTTGTGTTGATGGGTCCAAACATGGTCTGCTATTCCTGATTTGCTGGTTTCCCCTCGCTGTGTGTGTTTCTTGTGCTCGGCAATGCGAACATTCAATGGTCTCTTAGTTTCACCAATATAGGATTTTCCGCACTCACGGGGTATCCGGTAAATGCAATTCTTCGAATGGCAGTCCGCGTTTGGTTGTCTAGTTTTCGTGAGGCTGCTACGGAAAGTGTTACCGGATCTGAAGCAGGTTCTGATGTTGTACTCGGAACCAATTTTTCTTATCCTCTCCGATAATCATCAGATGTAGGGAAGTGCAAGCAGTGGTTGTGACAGTTTCTCTTCCTTGCTAAAGCTAAGGTCTTTTCTACCATCGCTTTGGAGTAGCCATTCTGTTGAAGATAATTTTTGATGATGTCTAGTTTCTTCTCGAAACCTTCCTTCGTGTTACAGAGCCCGAAAGCACGATCTAATAGAGTCTTAGTTGGCTGATGGTGGTTGGATTCGTGGTTCAGATAATGTCCCGTATGAGTGGGTTTTCTATATACAGATGTTTCCCACTTAGTGTCGGTCCTCTTCACCGAAACGTCTAAGAAAGGCAATTCTTTGTGGATTTCCTTCTCCATTGTGAACTTTTTCACTCTCAAATCACAAATTATTTTCTGTAACGTACACTACACTTCTGAGCGGCGCACTGACTGGCGTGGAAAGGCGTATAGCCTAATGCGAATCTACTGTGAAGAAGACGCAACTATTGCTTTACTCTTTCTGTTCAATATGGTGTTGACTCACTGTGCCCTTCTGACCCTCTGTTGCCACAATGACCCTACTAGCTATGTCCAAGCAATGCGATCCATATTTCCAGGTATTGAGACAAAAGTCAAAGATCTGACCAGCTATGATGTAATATCAGCAACAGACTTCAAGACGATGCAAGCGAAGTACAGAGTTCGACCATTTTACCGGCTTTGTTGAAAATGGAACACCTGGACAACGTTTTGTAATTCATGTGTTTATTGTTATTATTGATAACTACTGTCTGCTTTATCTGAACGTATGAAAACATATCATAAAATTTCTGGTGGTTTTGGAGTATTTCGACAGCTTAAATCCCTTACAACAGAAGACATTTTGAAAAACGCCTCAAGTATGGTCAGTGCTTACGAAGACGATTTAGCGAACAACCTAGGCGACGAATTAGTGCAGTTTATTGAACTGCTAAAAACAGATATGGCTACAGTTTTCGACAGCAAGAAACAAGATCTTCTGGAACTGCAATTTTGAAAACTTTCATTAAATATTTCCTTTGAACGGTATTTCTCAAACGTAGAAATTGCCTTTCGTATTTACTTGTTTGTCATGATCACTAACTGCAGTGGCGAACCATCTTATTCAACGAACGTCCTAATCATATCACTTTGATGAATATAGAATATGATTTGTCCAAAGAAGTCGATATATTGAATCCAGAAAAGTTTATCTGTAACAATTTTGTTTTATTTAATACCCTCAACTTGAGAACCTATAGCAAACCAATTTGCTACAGGCCCCGCGCTGGCTAAGCCAGACACTGTATCCGTCCATGGTGATTTTGCAAAACAGTGTGGCTCAAATTGAGGTATATAACTAGATTCTACGTTTGAAATGATTCTTTTAAATTCTGATAATTATTCACACTCTGATATTTACTATTATATGCATTTATTCTAATATGATCCATCTTTGTTACAGTGACAACACCCGAAGTTATTCCCTGCTACATGAACCACACGCTGAAGGAAGAGGGAGAATTTGGAAAAAACGATATCGATAAAGACACGATTGATATTTACACTACCCACAATATGCCAATAGATTGTTTATGGTCGGTGACAGTTAAACCGAAGTGGAGGGTAAGTTATAAAAGGCATTCGAATGAAAATGAAAAGTGTTTTCTCTTCATCTCAAGGATAATTCCTTCAGATGTTTTCTTTCTATTCATTTTTATTCGAACGAAAAGAAAAAATCAGATATCGGTGAATACTCTTTTCAGAAAAGATTATTTTCAGATTTTCTGTACTGATATAACCGAAAATAAAACTAATTCTTACATTTGCATTACTTTTTATTTTGAATATCGAGTCAAGAGCATTCAACATATATTATTGTCATTCTGAATTCTATACTTCTTCGCGTTCTGTAATACCTGACCGATATATGTGTATTCTATTCACATATGGTTTTATCTATTAATATTGAATATACTGACCGTTCTCAGTGTAATAAATGCTCATTTCTGATTCATTTATTTTCTTAAATGAATTTTGGAAGCGGCTGTCACCAGATGCAGATTTCTCCGCATCAAATTTTGAATATTAAGGTAGGTCCTTAATAGTGCCGGTCTTTTGGAAACCTAGACAGGAGACTAATACTTGAGGCTAAAGACCTTTTAACTATCCTGAAATGGTGCGGGACTCACTCAAGTAGTGAGCCATTCAAAACAACAAGAAGCTTCAGATTAGTCTTATATTACGAAAGGAATAACTGTGTAAAAATATAACATGAAAGTCCAACAAAACACTAAAAAGAAATTTTCGAAAAGTACGATAAAAATTTTACAAGAAAGCACGTCTGAAATAGCTGATTGTCGAACAAAAATTATCTCTTTATCAACTTGTGAAATGTTATATATTCTCCCATAAGCTAGAAGTTCAACATACGCAAAAACCTAAGTTACTCTACTCGAGCTTTGTGGAAATTCTGAAATGATTATTTGAAATTGCCTGGCGTCAAACCTGTGTGTACTAATTTGCAGATATTTACACATATGCAAGGGGTGTAGTGTAATTTATTGCCCTTCATATATCGTCCCTAAGACGCAACAACGATAAGACAATTATCACAAAATTAAAATGACATTCTCTCTCTCTTTACCTTCATGGGGGTTAGTAAAAAATCTAAATTGACTCAGGATACTATACTGGGTTCTATTCTCCCTCTCTGGTCCGTGTAAAATACACAACCGTTTTAAGTGCCACCAAACGCAACACTGCAATCAACTCATTACTTGCAATTTACCGGAATTTCACTATCGCAAAGACCCTTTTTCGCGACCCTTCCGCAACTGACTTTCGCGACTCTCCCAAATCAACTCTCGTTCGCAAAAGAATATTATCGTAACTGCTCCATCGCAAAATCTCTTTTAACCAACTTCCCCAACGATCCGATCGCACCTGTCCCAATTAACCGACTCTTTGGTATTCCCAAGTCCGAAAAACTATCCGTAAAACTCTCATCGCTTGTGCCGTCCCCTGATTGGTCTGATCTTTGTTCAATATTCCCGAATTTTTCCATAACCCTCAAGACCTATTCTTTTCATTGAACTCATTGGTCAGTTTTTACTTTAAATGAATTATCGGACCCACCTATTCAGATATGGCCGAAATTCCTGTCCACGAAGCTGAAATGCAAACTCATATTGCATATTTCACGTTCCCAGTATCATTACTTATTAACAGGATATGTTTGTTATGTCTACTTCGAAGGAAACATAGAATCTTCCGAAAAAACCGGGTGACTGACCCCGATCTTTATTAATAAAATTATAGTTTCCGGTAACTATCACAATGGCAGTTATTACAGTTCCTTGATGATGCACTTTATATAACTATCCATGCTGTGGATATTTTTTATTTTAATATACCTGAGTTTCAGTTTAGTAGATGTCTTTTCCATTTTTCATTAGAAAATACTTTTTTCAATTTACCTATTTGTTATGAAAGTACGTGGTCTGGTAGTTAATCGTTCACTCCGTAACATGTAGATCGTGGAGAGAGATTGTTTTTCTGATGTTTCATAAATGCCATATAGATTGTAATGTGTTATTTGTTATGATGTGAAATGTGTTGTTGATGTTTTTTATCATTTTAAGTCATGACAAACTATAAATTTTATTATTGTTCTATGCAAAATGAAATAATATCATTATCAAATATTCCATAATTCTGAAAAATGGCTAACACTACTACAATTCTGAAGAGGTATCGAAATCATTTTTCAATTAGACAAATATATCATTTTTTCTGGATTTGAGATCCCTTCAAATATTCTGACGTCTTCTCACTTTTGCTAAGGATTCGATGAAAACTATATTTTGCATCCAAACCAGATCTCATAAGATATTTGAAAGCTTTTTTCCAATACAGTGTTCTTACAAACCAAAATATACTAAAGATAGTGAATGGCAAAACCCAACACAAAAACTGATACCTACATAGATTATCAGAAAACGTGACGTTCTCAAACAGAAAATTATTTTTGGACTCAGCACATCCAAACAATTTTTGCAGACTTGTGTTATCAATTCATTCAATCCTAGCTTGACGAAATATTTTTGTATGTGAGGTTTTATAAGAAACAACTTTTCCCAAATATCTTTTCTGAATTTTTGTCATGAAACACCTTTCCTTTTGTGTCTTTAAAACATATTTTTGACAGATAACATAAATGCTCATGTTGTTGTGGAATTGGCCACGGTGGTAGTGCGTCCGACTCACGATCGGAAGGTCGTGTGTTCGATTCCCGCTTCGACCAGATATTTTTCTCGAGAGAATTTATCTGGTTGAAGCTGGAATGATTCTGCAACCGTGTTATTTTTTTCTCTAGGTATGATAAATGCTTAGATAGATTATGTGAGACTATTGAAACAAAATTATAAAGCGAAATATCCTTATTTTTACAGTTATTCCTTCGAACAGTGAAAAATTAGACATCATAAATACATTGTTCCATTCCACTCTTCAGTATACAGGATAGTTTAAATTTGACCCCCACTATTGGGATTTCCTGAACTCATTCTGATTTCATTGATGTATAATTTTTTATAATTTGCTCTTTTGAAACCACGAGTATTATAGTAATAAGTCAAAACTCGAGGCACTCAACTGACTTCCAACATATTGAACAGAACAATTACACTAGTTGCCAAAGGCAGTCTTCTAACAATTTTTGGTCCCTAAATGCGAAAATGGTATAAAAAATCTCCTAACACGTAAGATTTTTGAGTTATTATCATTTGAAGAACACGACATTCCAAATTTGCTTCTCCCCAGTATTTCAATTTGCTTCTGCTGTATATGACTTGTAACGCCGCTTCTCGAACTTCCGATACTCGAAGTTTCCAGAAGATACGATAAATACGGAACCGCTATAAAAGTAGCAGGTTGACAATCAGTTCATCAATATTGGTTTAACGCGAGTAGTGGCGAGTTACTACTATAGAAGCGAGGTGAGCAAATATTAGGACTATTATATTAGTGTTATCTTTGTGAATAAAATAAGTTGACTCCTGTAAACGCAGTATCACATATTTGAACTCGACGTATGCAACAGTACAAAAATGTCCAAAGTACAGAAACGTGGCTGCGTTAATACCGCTATAGTTTTTGCTATATATGTGGTCAGTTAATTCCTAAATCAAAGAAAAGGCCAATTAATCAAATCAGAAGGCCTATGGTAAGTATTTTGGATGTGTTGTTGGTGATCAAGATCGGGATTGGGTTCCTCACGTATGTTGTCAAACCTGTGCAGCAACTAGTTAAATGGCAAACGCTCTTCTTTGCCGTTTGCAGTTCCAATTATTTGGCGAGAAACAACAAATCATTACAACGACTGTTACTTTTGTATGACAAACGTGTCTGGTTTTTCAAGAAAGAGCAAACACAAAATTGTATATTCGTATATTCCTTCTGCCAGAAATCCGGTTCTTCATGGAGAAGATTTACCAGTTCCAATACCCCCGGCAAATTGAGACGAAGATTTAGAAATATATGATGACCAGGCAGGCTCCCATGATGTGCCAGAAAAAGACGGTCTTTATTTTCCATAGAGTGAACACCCCATTTAATCGAACAACCTGAATTAAATGACCTAGTTCGGGACCTCCACTTGTCTAAAGAGAATGCTGAACTATCTGGGTCTAGATTACAACAATGGTATTTACCAGCCCCTAAAACCGAAGTTGCAATATAGAGGAACCGTAACCATGAGCTGTCCTTGTTTTTTACTATGCAGGATAAAATGTGTATTTGTGTAAATACTAATGGTGTGATGGAAAAATTTGGATTTGCACATATTCCGGACGAGTGGCGTTTATTTATAGATTCGTTTAAAACAAGTTTAAAAGCGTTCTGCTCCATAATGGTTACAAAAGACCCTCCATTCCTCTTGGACATGCAGTTGCTATGAAGGAAACACACGAAAGTATATCACTTATCCTAAATGCAATGAGTTATAATACGTATACGTTATTATAGTGGCAAATATGTGGTTACCTAAAAGTCATAGGAAGTTTTGCTGTTTTCTTCGCCTCTGGAACAGTAGGGCAACACAGAGCCATTATCAAGTTGAAGAATAACCTCCGAAAGATGAATATATTCCAGGTCGAGCTAACGTGAAGAATATACCTCTTGTTTATTCCAGATACGTTTTGTTACCTCCCTTACACATTAAACTGGGGTCAATGAAAAATTTTGTAAAAGCATTAGACAAATATCTTGAACACGTTTTTCCAAAATTAAGTGATGCAAAGCTGAAGAAAGGTATATTTGTTGGACTACAAATTAGAAAACTACTAAGTGATCAACAGTTTGATCAAAAATTGAGTAGTGTTGTACTGCGTGGACTTCTTTCAAAAGAATTGTTTCGGAGTTTTTAGGAAACAAGAAAGTAGAAAATTTCGAAACACTTGTAAAAGAACTACGTCACAACTACTGCAGAATGGGATGTCGCATGTCTCTCAAAATCCATTTCTTGCACTCCCATTTAATTATTTTCCCAGAAAATTTTGGTGGTGTCAGTGACGAACAAAGGAAAAGGTTCCAGTAAGTCATACTGACAATGAAGCAACGTTACCAAGGCAGATGGGATGCAGCAATGATGGGGATTCTTGTTGGTTTCTTATGAGGGAAAACGATGAAACTTATAAACGAAAGTCAACATTTTCAAAAAGGTTATGCAGAAAAGACTTCATTTGAATGTATTTTCATGTGTATTGTAAATAAAGTCTGTTATTCTCAAAATTTATTCTTTTTTTCTTATTTTGATCTTATATTTTCCCATAATATGTGAAAATTTTTGTATGAAATAAAAATCAGTGACGGCTCGTGCATTGAAAAACAGTAGAGGCTAAAGTCATAAAGACTATATACACACAGAAAATCCCGTTGAAGGCGCGAAAATTTTCATGTTGTTCCACGCTTTGCTTAATACTAAAGTTAGGGCATGGGCATGGACTTAATTTTAGTTTGTAAACCATT
>NW_019290089.1:17296-140374 GCF_000500325.1 Leptinotarsa decemlineata
CTTTGAACTCTCATGTATAGCCATTATAATATTAGTCGCATTTTTTTCTTACTTGTTGGCTAGTGTTGGTACTCAAACTTCTCCTCCTACATTTAATAGATATTGACAACTTCGTATCGGAAGCTTCAACGTTTTATCTTGTTCTAGGTGTATCTACAGTTTGCAGAGTTCAACCTTGAGAAACCAAACGATTGCGCCAGCAATTTCGTGCAGGTGTTTTCCGGAAAGACTGACATGACGGCGTGCGACAAAGAGTTTTGTGGCTCGATCGCTGACACAGTGCTTTCCAAAGGGAACAAGATGTTCGTGAGATTTTTCTCCGAATCGAAGAGCAACAAAACATTATTCAAGGCGAACTTTACTGCGTTCAGGGATCTCGGTTCAGGTAAGGGTTTTTCCGTCTACGTTTCACTTTTATGCGCTCTGCCGTGGGCTGGAATGGGTTTCTTTTATATAGGATCATTGGGGTGTGTTTCATTGCAATATGTGGTCATTTTTGGTATAGAATCACTCTGCTGGACATCAATAGATGTTTCAGCATTTCTAACGTTCCTAGTCCAGTTCAGGAGCACATTAGAAGATCCTTGAAATGTAAGTATTATTGAATTTAGAAGTCAGACACAAATTGATTTTCAATTCTTCATTTGGATATATTTTCAACTCAAGAGTTCTCTAATGATGATGAGATAATTTCAGTACAATTTTCAAAAGCACGTTGCTTGATGATTTTGAGAACCACCTCAAAAATGATTCAAAATTGGTGTTTCCATAAATAAGCTGTGGTTCCTGTATGAAGTAATTTCTGAAGTCAAAACTTTCTCAATGAAATGATTCTGCACTTTCAACCCCCTATATATGATAGCTAATTGAGTAGTAATTTATAATACAAATGAACAAAAATTAAATGACGCTCCGGGGCGTCTTCATTGATTCCAGTAGCGCATTTGCTTTTCCAGCTACAGGAAAACCTAGAGAAACCTACAGCACCATATCATCTGAAGATCTTGATCTGCCAATGTCCTCTGTCTCATAAAACATAATATGGGGTGTCTCCAGAGGCTCCAATAAACTCAATACATTGCCAGAACACTTATTGACACGACTTTCGCCAAATTTAAACCACTCCGTTTCAATTCTGACGAAGGCATAATAATGACCATATTCAACGCCAGAACAACAGTGAACAATGACTGCAATGACTGCTGTAGTTACACTTTATAGATCTTCTTGTGTTTCCAACTGTTCTATGTTCTTTAGTAAGCTTGAAGAATTGTTTAACTATCTACATCCTCAATTTTCTAAACTAATCATTTTAGGGGATTTCAATATTGATTTTCTGGTACCCAGTTCGAACAAATCAAACTTGCTCTCGATATTCCATTCTTTCGGACTGAATTTTACAATTTCTGAATTTACTAGAGTTGATAATGATACAAAGAGCTGTATTGATAATATAATTACTAACATACCTAACAAAGATTATTTCGAAACTGGTATTATCGACCCGTGTTTATCTGACCACTATGGCCAATATATAAAAATTAAAAGTATCTACAATAACAGCAAATCAATTCAAAAAAAGAGATTCATTACAAAAACTGGATTAGAAAAATTGAAAAATTCCCTTAATGAAGTTGACTGGAANGAATAATGACGGTACCTTCTATTTATTTATATCAACTTTTGATAGACATTCATAAAAATAAATTAACACAAAATAGAAATTGTGATTTCCATGATTATAACACGAGAGGATGTGAATTATTAAGGCCAAGTAGATTCAGACTACAAAAATCGAAGAGGAATTGAATTGATGTTAACCTCTACAATATTTTACCTCCCCATGTCAAAGAACTGAATCAGTACATGTTCAAAATATATATAAAAGATCTCTTGATAACAAATTGTGTATACTCTACTGATGAATATGTAGCTGTCCTATCCAATGCAACACGAACCATTGACTAGTAATTAAAGTTGACATGTTCTATGTTCTAAAAAATTTGTTACTTGTGTGATGCAATGTTTGCTAGCTCCTAAACTATAACTAGGCGTTTTATATTGATAACTTTATATTTTTCATTCCATTTTGTGCATTTGACTTATCTTATTTGTATTACTATTGTACATCTAAAAGATTTATAAATTTATCTATCTATCTATCTATCACGAAGATTATATAGGTGGTCTGCAATATTGAAGTGTTCATCTATTTCAAACCTTCGTAAAAGTTTGGTGCTTCCGTCAGAGGTTGAGTCATGTTTGAAGATCATTAGTATTATTATTAGATTGACTGATTGACTGGTGTATCAGCTATACTTGTTTTCTCATAACATTCAGTTAGTTTGGCGCATGTTTGGCAATACAGTCGTTCGACACCTGTTAAAATTTTCATTTCCGGATGATTCAATAAGCTTCGCACGAAACGGTTATTATTCATAGTAGGAAAGCTAGTTGAATTTCCAGAAATTCACATACAGTTTTGCTACCTCTTGAACATTTACTACAAAGTAAACAAGTGAATATTTCTCCAGCAGAAGATTTGCGAACACAAGACGAGATAGACTGTATGGAATCATTCAATCCAGAGCAGTCAGGAGTATTGATTTCATTATTGTTTTGCTCACGAAGAGTATTCAACAAGTACCCCAAGAATTCAGAACAATCCTCTGGTTGTCCTAACGAGTATCTAGTGGACTTCAAAGACTCCAGGAAATCGGTTGGAGGGAAAGATGATACATTCTTACGAAACTGCAGCTGCATGAAAAGGTGTTTGAGTTTGATGAATAAATAGGAAACATTCTCGTTCTCGTTCATCATTAAAACCTCGTTCTTGAAATTTTTCGTCATGAACAACATACTTGTACGAGTATAATGCTATTCATGTAGCAAGTGTTTCCTAAATTATCTAATTCCAATTTCTCAAGATTTTCAGTACAACTCTCTACTGATTCGTAAGGAAGAGCATGTTTCACATAATTTGCATAAGAACCATTTCTCAAGCTGCAATAGATCCTTCCACGTGATGAACCAGGACAATGGTTCTATTAGTGGTAATATTGATTTTGTTCTTCAGGAATTTCAAAAAATTATTCACCTGTGTAATAAGATTGGACTTAAATTGAATTTCGACAGAGTGAAATTTTTGCTCATTCTCAGATGCTCACAAATCCATTCACAAACACATACACAAATTAAAACCGTCCCCGAAGCATATTGTTCGTTATTGAGAGCTCCTCTCTCTGTAGAGTATTCATCATGTAGTCTCACACAGAAAACACAGTCTCTAAATTCCGCCTTAAGCCAATCAGTTCTTGTCATCTGATCAACTTCATTCTTTTCAAATCTTTGTCTGAAATATCTAATGCGTGTTACTTGAATGGTGAAAATAAAAGAATCCACTTCCCGAAAATACAAAGTGTTGGAAAGCCTGGGATTATGCAATGATTTTTCCGATATTCAAATAGCCAGACTCAAAGCTGTTATGTCCAAAAAATCTGGTACCTGACTAAATGCTCTTTCTGTGGCTTCCTCATGTTTCCTTTTGGATGATGCATCTTTCAAAATAGAGCTCTGCAGGGGTTCCTTCAGATCTTGAACCCCTTGGTGTCTTTTGAGATGATGGAAAGTATGCAGACGGAATGAGTCTAATTCCTTGGATATTTAGAGAACATCTGGTTCGGAATCTGCTTGGTTCACCTGCTTAGATACAGTTATAGATTCACACCTTGCTGCAATATCTAATTCCAGCGATGTAGCTGCTATGATAGCATGAAAACAGAAATTTTGAAAATACTCAGCTTTGTTGAGTTCCTACTGTTTCTTTATATGTAGCAAGTTGAGTCTCTTTCTTTCTAATCATATCCATTTGCTATAATTCATTTTCCTGTTGTCAAGTCTATCTCAATATAACACCGCCTCTCTAAGTATAAACATTTCGTAATTATAGTAATAGCCAACGCCGGATGTGTACTTTTCGATTTTCCACCGGTTGGAGTGAAAAATAAAGCGTAAACATAATCCTTTTCGTGCTTGCCACTCCAGTCACTCCAATCTGTTACTCAAACATCAAGTAGGCGATGAAAGAGCGAAAGGGTCGATGTTATTTGCCGGTGTTTAGCTTGAAATCCCACACGTCACGTTGTGTCGCCGGAACAAAACTTACTTCCCAATTCAAGAGCGCCTTGGGTATTAACCATAACGCTAATTGCTTTCCAACTTTTGTAATGTCGGAAATGCATTAAATTAAACACGGAGATAGTGATGTCGTCGAGGTGTTGGTTAGTGAACAGTAAATCACTTTCCCAGTATACCAGAATCAAGAGAATGATTTTCAATCATTTTTCTATTGTTGCTTTTCCTATTGTATTCTTTCCATTTCAAAAAATTGACTACTTACTGTATTATTTCACCTTGAGTTGACAAATGCAGACATCAATTTTCTGGGGTGAGAATTTGTACGTAACGGACTCGAAGGGAGTTTAACGAAATTGAAGTATGAAATCGAAAAAAATCATCACTTCTACTTCTCACTTGGTTCTGCCGAACCAAAGTGGGGTTCAAAGGGGGTATCGAAGTCAGATGAACATAGAGCAGTATTGTCAACCGTAGCGGAATTTCGCTATCGCAGCGGAATTTACTCGCGGTAGCGGATTTGAACATTAAGTTGCAGAATTTTCTATAAATAATCAATATTACTGATGTTCTTCTTGAAGATGATCACTTGGTGATCGAAACACGTGTCGAGTTGTTGAAATAACGGTTTGGTGTTGGGAAAAATCTCCAGTAATACTCATTGCTATACCAAACAGTACATTACAAGTATAAATAATCAATATTAAAAAAAATATGAAAGAAGAGGCAGTGGACAGCACTCGAAGCTAACAGCTTACAATTGAAAGCACAGGCAATACGTTATAGTCTTAGTAGCTGAGGCCATTACATGATGAAAGAGATGAAGAATATTTTTGAATACTTTTTTTCATATTACCTGCAATATTTTGAAACTGAAAGTCATGTGTTTTATAAATTATATAGAACAAATTTCAATGGAAATGAAAGATAGTTCATCTGATTGTAGCTTGAGCGAAAGAGCTACCGCAGTTGAAATTGATGAGAACGGGACATGTTCAAAAAAACACAAAGAGTCCGGAAAATAATATTTGGATAAGGCTACAGCTTTCGAAAATTAAGTGCTGTAAATTTAAAAAATTGGGTAACATCTACTGAGTTGCGCGGCGGAGAATTAGCATTATCGTGATTCCTGACAGTTCTAGTTTTGTGTATCTGAACGGTACACAAACTGTAAGTTCTGACGTATTCAATTTCAGTTTTAGTTCGTTTATGTTCATTGGAAACTCTGTTGAACTTAGTATTAGTGTCAACATTGGCAGCAATTGTAATTTGGGATTGTTATTTGTTTTGTTATCGACTTTCAGTCATTGTTCTGTGTTGCTATTCATATTTCTTTCCATCCTAGAATCAGTTATTAGCTATATTGCCCAAAGTCGGACAATACTCACACGACCATTGTTGTCAGGTTACTATCATGCCTAACAAAAGACTTTGTTTCACAGAAACAACAGCAGTCTGTTGTTGTTTTTCTCAGTAGTGGCTTGGCTGAATACGTTGTTGGACAACATGTATGACTTGAATTTTCTCCTAAACCAATGTTCCTCTCTGTACAAGATCTCACCTTGGGACCACTCGATGTTGTGTTGATGGATCCAAACATGGTCTGCTATTTCTGATTTGCTGGTTTCTTCTCGCTGTGTGCTTCTTTCATTTCTTTATTTTTATTTCTATTTATTCAATTGTTCTATTTCTACTTGTATTTCATTTCACTATTATTTCATTTCANATTTTTAAATTGTAAACAAATAATAAGACAAAAAGTTACATTGGAAATAAATTTTAGGGGTTGCGTTTTCCACCCCTTACAACCATGGGGTAAACCAAATAAATTACTGGCTAAGTGTCTTTTTGGTAGTCATGTTAATTTCAATATTGTAACTTTTGCTTGTGAAAAAATTGTTATACAAATTTCATGTACCTCCTTTGAGGGGCTGTATCTTAACAAGGGATGCTCTAATGAAATTTCTTCATATGAAAGTCCTATCTTTTTTTCGATGAGGAATCACCTCCCTAAAATATTTTTCACTTATTCAGTTGCACCCTGTATATTATAGATACATATCACAAGCATAGTTATTTCTATGATTTGCAGTTATCTAATAATCATTGAAAAAAGTGAACAGAGTCATGTTAGATTTCAACTCTCCCAGCAGTATCTATCAGTTGATATCGAAATAATGCTGTGTGGTTCTCTAGTACTATCGCATTGCAACCACTGCATGCAGTGTAAAGCCCTCAAATTGCTCAGAAATACGTCGTATCTGGAAAATACAATCATCATTGTGTTTGACTTATCTATTGCGCACAGGAGTGCCTGTGCGAAAGTAGTGATTCACATTGGATTTGAAAATAACGTTCTCGTCAAGTTCATTCCACTCAAGGGCAGTTCTCCAAATGAAAGAGTTCCTGAACAATGAAATTTAAGGTGTACTGAGTTGAACCTCAAAACGATGAGCAGCCACAGTTCATCGCGTATTTCTGATATGTAACGCTCTAGGTGGAATAAAATGTGTCATGTCATTTGAACACTTCCCGTGGAAGTATCTATAGAAGATAGGCAAATCTCCAACCTTTCTTCGATGTTCCAGATCATCAAGGTTGCAAGTGATGTTCATGTTTCCAATCGGGCGGATGGCTCTTTTCTGGATGGAATATAGCAGTCTTAGGGTATGCTTAGGGGCAGAGCATACATGAGAACAGTATTTCAAAGAAGGTTTGATCTGTGCTTTATAAAGCATCAAAATTTGCTAATGTTTGTGAAGTTTTCTGATTCGAAACAGTCAAGCTATTCAGGAGCAGTCTTTGCAATTCCAGCGATATTATTGTACATATTGGTGTCCATTTTAACCTCCAACGAACTTATCAAAGCAGAAAGAGGAATTATCTGACCTGACATTATTATATCCGGTTCAGAGAAATATATCTTTCTGGATAAAACCGATGTCTGGGTTTTTGTGGCATTCAATTGAACCTGATTACTTTCACCCCAATTCAAAATCACTCCTAGATCCTTATTTAGATATGCAACATCCTGGTCGATGTCCTGGAATCCAAATGGAATGACGAGATAAGTGTGTTGTTGTCAGCAAAGCAATATATTGGATTCTTGGTTTTTTCCAATGAGTCGTTGATATATATGGAATATGATAAAAAGAGGGTTGGAAGCAATATAAGTCTCTAGGTAATACCAGCGTTAATGGTGATTCTAGTGATATTCATCGACCGCCACTTGCAGGAAACGTTCTTTCAGGAAGCTGAAGAGTCATACACCAAAAAGATCAGACAAGCCATAGCATCGAAGTTTGGTCAGCAAACCCAAATACCACACACGGTCAAAGGCCTTATAAATATGAAAAACAACAGCTTTCGACTCTTCATAGTTCACTATGTACAACAGACGACGACATCATATAACTTTCATGTTCTGCAATATATTCACATCGTGTACACCTCCCTATTCACAATTTTTACAATCCCAAAACATTTCAGAGAAATATACGGCCATTCTTTTTTCTTCAATGTCTCATTATGCATTAATAATATCTATTAATTTTCTAGTTCAATTTTGAATTCACCCAGGAAAACAGTCAGCCACAAATTCAAAGAGTATCTGCTGGACATTCAGTTAATTCACCTGAAACGCTCTGTATTTCGTTACTTTCCTCTTGACCTAATTTTTCATTTCATCTTTTGACAATTTTCTACTATCCTTTTCTACAATTTCTTCCTATTTCAATTAAAATCTGTTGAGAATCGTCACATAAATTGTTATTTACAACTTTCTTGGAACCGGTGGAAAAATAGAAACAACACAACTGTCATCTGTTACCATAAACATTTCATGTATTATTACCTTGTATTATATTATCAGGTACAACATTTGTGATTTGTAGAAATGGTAAATGGTGAAGGTATTATTATTATTGTATCAATATTATTATTAAACAGTAGAACAATAGCTTGAAAACCAGGTTCATTGCGAAAACAATGGACCTGGCAAACATGAATACTGTGTTCCCCTTGTATGATTTATTTTTCATCTGCGGTGAATTGATTCGCAATATTCTGCAGTCTAAATGCATAACGGTTCCTTCGTGAAGTTTTAAATATATCCAAACAGATTGTGAATAACAATAGGATGAATATTGGCGACTTTGCCTTCAATATAACAGAACAATTAAACATGCGCGCACAATCACAAACGTGGTTACGTAATTTGTGTATGTGCGCACCATGACAACTGGCATAAACTGACGAATATCGTCCGAAAAGAAAAAACAGATGAAATATCGGGATTGTCCCTTCAAACTCTAGAACACTGTCAAGATGGTTGTTCTGATTATTAGAGTTCTTGGTGAAATGATGCCCTCTCTACTCTCGTATCTTAAGATCATTCCGGCAAAAATCCTAGCCGGAGAAATGGGGGAGGCTGTCATTTTTGGCTCGCTGCGCTTTCTCAGAGCACATGATTCTCGAGCTCCATGATCACTCACTCGTGGGGAGTAGTGGTTGGTTGATAATGCGCCCTCCTGAATGTATCGTAACTTTGAGGATTGGGCCCGACCAGCGCAACCTTCAGTAAAAAGAAATGATGATAAAAATGATTGTGGATAACCTGCCGGCCGCTAATAGACACGAACACTTGCCGCAGTTGATCGAGTATTCGACCGATTATATGAACAGAGAGCGTCGAAGACAGGAATCGCAAGATGTGAAAAGAACCTGCTTTTCGATAGAAATGTAACGCAGGACTCCATACAGTAGGAAGGATGTGTAACTCAAATATGGATCGGCAAGATATCGGGAATTTCGGAATGCGTGGAGGACAAACATCAAACATGTTTTGAGACAACATGGAAGCTGAAACTTTGCAATTGAAGTCTTGAACATTCCTCCATTTCTCAAGTACTAACTATCAAACACATTTAGATGATTCAATAATAATAATAATGATGATAATAATAGCTCAACGGTTTCCCATTTACAGTGCAAAACTAACATACTTGAAGGATTAATACTATTTGATACAAGATCAATACTATTTGATATAAAAACATGAATTACACACGAGACTAATTTTTAATTTCACAAATACTGCAACAAAAAATATCGATGTTAGTAGAGAGCTTATTCGCATTACGACACATCAGATTGATTGGTGATTTCAACATTAAGTTAGTTTGTGCCCTTTTGCATAAAAAAGTATTGATGTACCTAGTAGATATTCTTGGAACAAAGATATCAATTTCTGATAATAGTACAGGACAATCCAATTTGCCATTCAATAGCTTATATAGAAATAAAACTGATGCCTGATTTCTTCTTTTTTCTAAGGCTACAAAGTCAAATCTGTATAGCAGATCTGGGTAATCACAATTTCTTAGAGGATAAGTTCCGGTCATTCTAAACGTAAGAAATCTTAAAAACTTTTTTTGGACTCTATCAGTTGCTGATGTGTATTGATAGTGTATGAGATTCCATATAATGGACCCATATTCTAGTTTTGGCCCCAACAGACTGAAATACAGAGAAGTCAAGGTTAGCATATTATGAAAATTTTTGCAATTTTTGCAAATTATAAAATCGTATGCGCGGTAAGCTGAATTTGAAATATGATTAATATGGTAGTTGAAAGTTAGTCGATGATCAAAATAGATACCTAGATCCCTAATATTCTCATCTCTTTCCAATATAATGTTGTCGATGTGGTAAGGAAATTCCAGTGTATTAAATTTCCTACTGAATGTAACAATTTTACATTTAGATATATTCAAATGAATGCGATTCATGAGACACCAATTTTGTAAAAGATCAATTTCCATTTGCATAATGTTACAATAATCTAAACTGTTTATAGATGTATACAGTTTCAAATCATCAGCAAACATTAATTTATTGCAAGATATTGAGTTGCACAGATCATTAATAAATAGTAAAGACAATAACGGACCAATATTGGATCCTTGCAGGACTCCGCTGGTTGCTAAATACACATCTGAAGAAAAGCCGCGATAATATACGTATTGATTACGTCCGCTAAGGTATGATTCCAAAAGTTGACAATAAATTTCATTGAAACCCTTGCAAGGAAGTTTACAAATTAGTAACTTATGACTGACCCTATCGAATGCTTTAGAGAAGTCTGTGTATATCACATCTACTTGCCCTTTACGGTCTAACGATTCACATAAATATTGATGAAAAACAGCTAAATTACTGATGGTGGATCTAGAGTTCACAAAACCATGTTGGTGATCAGATATTATATGTCGAGAGGATTGATAAATACGACTATACAGAATTGCTTATAGGAGCTAGGCAAAGTTGTTTAGGATTGAAATAGGTCTATAATTATTGATTTTATGTAATATCCGTATAATAAATACACGATCCGGTTTCCCATGGATAGCAAACATACATGTCCACATATTTTTTTGTCTGTCACATTAGCTTGTCTATGAAGGCTTACGTTTTTACCTGAAGGGCGTGCTTCTCAACATATATGGGATACAAATTTTGGACTCTGGAACGCCCAACAAAATTACAAAATATTCGAGAGTATTGCCAAACATCATCGTGGAATGATCAAGGGACTTATATGTTACGGTAGCTTCCTATCGCCATCCGTGAAGAAGGTTCCCATTTACACCTGGAGGCCGTGCTTTTGAAAATGAATGAGCTGAAAATCGCCATATTGAAAATTCCAGACCGAATCAGAAGATTCGAGGGTATTCCTCAAAATTTCACAATATTCCAGAATATCCTGAAAGATTTCATAATTATATTCGAAAATAATCTGGAACGTTTGGAAACATAGCGAAAAATTTCAGATGATTGTGAAATAATCAGTTGAGTTATATTTTGAGGTACTTCTCTTCAACCTTTTTTTTTTCCAAGTAAAAAATCAAAACTCTTGTGTTCCTATCATTGTTTCAAATAAGCTGATGAATGTTAATTTCACACATTTATTTATTTATTTATTTATTTCACCCTAACAAGGTAATGTCGTGAGTCTTTTTTTCGTGTTTTTTTTGCTATTAGGTATAGGTACATGTTTATTTTCAGTTCCTTTTAATTAAGATTAAATTCCACTGTATTTTTTGTTAAAAAAACAATAAACACTCTAAGATATTGTTTCCTAATGTTCCGTTTTGTTTACTACTATATTTCTAATGATATTTCTTATGATATAGGTACCTTAGAAATTTGTTCTGTATTTTATTCAGTTCCTGTAAGGTTGTTTGGTATTCTCCATTCCAAATTATATGACCGTATTCGAGTTTAGATCTCACTAGCGTAAAATAGAGTACTTTTATGGAATCTATGTTACTAAAAAGAGAAGTCTGTTTCAAAATGAATCCTAAAGCTCCATTTACGGTATTGCTTATATGTTCAACATGTTTCTTAAATTAAATCCCACGATTCCATTTATTCAATTTTTTTTTAAATCAAGTAATCATAGTGAGTAGTTCATTTGAAATTTCACCATTTCCATCAATTAAATTCTATCTTCTATTCGCAAATACTAGTATGTTTCATTTCACTTTTTGTGGTTTCAATTCAGCGTCACCTCAATTTCAGCTCCATTGAATACTCTATGCAAAGTTTGATAATGTTGACAAACTTCCAACTCAGACAAATTTGAGTTAATGGATCCCTCAAATTTCCTTTGATAGTTTTCGTTGAACTGAGTGTTTCTCCGTTGAGAGTATGGTGCTGGTGCAAATCGCAAGGATCATTCATAATAGCTCATAACGGGTACGTTCATTACGGGTGAGGTTCAAATTTCCCAGCCATATTGAGTGTAGTGAGATACAAAATTCAAAATGAAAATTGGTGAGCTCATCCATTGCAAAAAAAGCTGCTCCAACTCCTTCTGAAGTTATTGACCCATCAGTATATTTTATGTACTATTCTCATATGTGTTTATGATTCCATAGAATATTTGGAGAAATTGAATTCAATTCGTATTTTCCTTCGTGAATCTATTACATTCGAAATGAAATTTTGGCGTTGCTAGCGTCCAAGATGGTTTTTCTCCGAAGAAAGTAACTCAATATTCAAAGTATATAAATCATCTTTTACTCGTTCACCTACTGATTTGTTTGCTGGTGCTTCATTATAAATCATCGAGATATTGGGACTAACTTGTTGGGACCAATAAAAGTTTTCTTCTCATAAATGTTAATGAGCTAATGCCAGACAGAAGATTGCTCAATTTGGGCTAGTACGGAATGCTCCTATTGCTAGTCGAAGTCCTTCTTTATGGATCTTTTCAAGTTGATACAATCTACTTTTACACGCTGACCCATATTATAATGCTTTCGTATTCTAATTTTGCCTGTATGAAAGATTTATACGTTGCAAGAATAAGTTTTCGATCGGCACCCCAATTTATATCAGAGATACATCTAATGATATTAAGGGCTTTGTTACATCTGGTGGTCAGGTATTTTATGTGAGGTTTCAAGTATAGCTTTTTATCAAAAATTACTCCCAGTATTTTCATGGTGTTCTTGACTTCTATACGGGTTTCATTCATATATAATTCTGGATCTTTATCTCTCATTCTTAAACGGCAGAAGTCGATGCAATGTGTTTTTGTTGGTGAAAATCAAAAGATATTGGAGGTTGCTCTTGTTGTAAGTTGATAGGGTTGTTTGTATTCTCCCTTCAACTTCTCGCATCTCCCTACCAGAAAAATAAATAGGGATATCATCCACGTAAATCAAATCAAATCAAAATATGCTTTATTGTCCAAGAATAAATCTTATTGACAAAACGTGTTATACAGAATGGATAGTAAATATAAACATAAAACCTAAGTATATAAGTAATATACATACAAACATATATATAAATCAAAATGTAAATATAAATACATAAATATAAAAATAAATACAATTATAAACATAAAAATATAAATATAATCATAGTCATAGTCATAGTCGGGGTAAAATATACTTTAATATCGAAGATAATATCTTATAAATAGAGTATCAAAACTAAGACTAACTAACAACTACCAATCAGTAGGTATGATGGTATGTCAATAAAAATAAGTACGAACACATAAAACATTTATATGTACATAAATTTTTAGAATGATAAAAGCAAAGATGATCCAAGTTACGGTAAAAATTATAAGCGACAACATTACAACTTCAAGGCTTTTCAGGACTAAGCCAGATTGTCAACATAATACTCCTGTATACTGTAGAATGCATTTCTCACAAGTGCATTTTAACGGTCTTTCGGAATAATGGAGAGTTTGTAATATTTTTAAAGAGACTAGGTAAATGGTTATAACTTTTTACTTTCAAATATAATGGAATTTTTAGTTAAAGACGTTGTAGGTATAGGCAGATAAATATTATCATTTTATCTTGTATCATACACTGTTTCTTTAGATATTTTCGACTTATGCATTAGGCAGACCGTTTCTAAGATGAATATGGAGTATGCAGTTAATAATCCATGTTTCAGAAAGAGTGGTTTGCAGTGGTCCCTAGGTTTACTTTTGGAAATGTATCGAATTGCTCTTTTCTGAGACACCAAAATTGAATTCATCAACTGGTTCTTTCCAAATCCCCATAATGAATTTGGTCTTCGTTTCCTTCAAGGCTTTTTGTAGTTCGGGTAGTGTGAACACTCCATCCTAGGCACTCTCTGTATCTGGCATGTATTGTTTGATGATGACTTGATTATCGAATAGCATTTTGTTGAGATCTTCTACAATAGTTTTCAATTTGTTTCAGATAAAAATCAAAAGTGTGCTGAGGATGAATATTATTGTGAAGATGCAACCTGCATTCACGAGAGTTTGAAGTGCAATGGAAACTTCAACTGTAGATATAGGTGGGATGAAGAAGATGATGATTGTCAGGTGAGTATCATAATATCAGTATAGAATTGCATATTTGAGAGAAAATACTAACTCGATGGAATAGTATGAATGTTTTACCACCTTTTTTTTTCATGTTTGCTGTTTCAATGGTGATAAATCATCTCACCATTATTTTCTCTGAAAACCGATTGTTTCTGGGGAACAGACAAGGAATTCATATACCTTATCCCAAAAACCCAAAATCTTTTAAAATTCATTGAACTCTGCCTTATGCACCACCTCATATGATAAATACTGCAAAAAGAATTAACGCAACCTTCATTTTGGTTTGTTTGAAAGTGGCTAACAATGTTTCATGATGTTTGAACTTCCATTGTCTAAAATGGTTTCAACAGAATTGAAATCTAGAAAATACCAACTGAAATGAAAATGAATGGAATGTTGAAATAATTGGAAATATCAAAAATAACCGGGCCGAAATATTCGAAGCTGATCAAATAGGCGAGTGAATGTTATTTACGTACTGTCATCGATGACATGAGCGGAGTCAACTTATTCCGTTACAAAAAGTCATAATTTCATGAAAGTGCTTTTTCTTACAATGTCTACCGGTGAGGATGACAGTGTTCCAGTCAAGCTGATCAAAAGTGTTCATGTTCCCAACTCAATCCTATTGCTAGTTTTCAAGATACAGGGTGTCAGAGTTGGTAAGTGGCCATTTCTTTAGAGTAATATTGCTTTCAGGAAAACATCCGAAATGAAAATGTTTTGCACGACGAATATTGCTTGCACATGAAGCAGTACTCCTAAACTGGTTTTTGATGAAAAATATTGTTCTATACATTATACAAATTGAAACTCTCACTCAACCCTATGAAGTGAAAATGTGACCAAACCAAGTAACACACTGATATGTTTATCATTCATATATCTTAAAATTGATCATTTCAACATTTTGTACAGGGTGAGTCAAGAAGTACCTAACAGTTTTTTTGGTAACACTTTGTATATTTTTTTATACTATGAGCTTCAGGGAAACTTAACCACGAACCATTCAACGCACTTCTTGAACGAAATTGATTTACAGTATGACACAAACAACTAGGTGATAACAAAAATTGCGAAAAGGAGATTTTTTATAACTCATCGTGTAATTGATTCTCTGAATTTTTGATATGATGAAGTTCAAGTCAAGCTGGTCAATAGTTTTCAAGGGCCCAAACTTGACAAATGGACAATTTTTTCTCTACAAGGTGTTGAAGGTGTAGTAAATGCCATTGCGATAGTTAACGAAAAATATAATTTTATTCATAAAGATCGGGGTCGGTCACTCGGTTTTTCGATTTCAATACTTTTTCAACAGAGTAAGCGTTGAATTTAAGTTATGATTGTTGAACCTTGACAGCATTATTATGTTTCTTTCGGTAGGCATAACAAACTTCATAATAGCATTTCAATTCCAAAGAAAATGTCATCAAGAATGTTTGAAAGAAAAATTAAATGGGGAAACACTGAAAATACGAAAATAATGAAAACAACAATGAGCAAAGTAGAACTGAAGCAGGGAGATCAATTGTTGGATCCACACTGTTCAAATATGACAAAAAAACTAGATATCACTGAGCTCCGGTAAGTTGTATCGATCAACTTGCTGACGTCTATTAGCGGCATCAGATATAACATCTATGAGTCTTGTAGAGGGGTAGCGGATATTTAGCTCATATCGAGCATATCCCATAATCAACAAGTTCAAAAACATGATAAATAGAGATAAAAGTCCTAAAAATATGAGCGATAGCTCATTCGATTCAGAATCACCTCTAGAAAAATGTTTTTGAACGATTCTGGTACAGGTAAAAAATTGCAATTGTTATACTAAAATAAGATTGAAAAAAAATGGTATTTAGTTTTTTGTTAATAACTCAAAAAATATTAATATTTAAGCAATTTAAGGTACTTCAGGTACAGGCAAGTTTACCTAAAGTACCTGAAGTACCTGTATTGGTAGTTTTAAACTCATATAACTTGATCGGGAAGAACGGGGCGACCTACTGTTTTTGGTGGCTTATTTACTTTTCAGTTGTAGGAAAACCCTCCGGTGGTCGATATGTACTCCAAGCTTGCACTAGACGTTTGAACCGGCTGTCACTATGCCCAAGTTTCGCCTGCGCTCCATACCGCTAAGATACCGGCCAACCACATTTCGATAGATTCATTGCGATAACACGAAAAATACACTTTTCTCACCACATTGTTGGAAGTCTGGAGACCCATTCACCCACTCTTTGTCTTTTCTCTCTCTCTCTCTCTCACTTCTCTTTTTCCCTTGCTCTCGCTCATATTT
Organism: Leptinotarsa decemlineata; assembly: GCF_000500325.1. Taxonomy (NCBI): domain Eukaryota; kingdom Metazoa; phylum Arthropoda; class Insecta; order Coleoptera; family Chrysomelidae; genus Leptinotarsa; species Leptinotarsa decemlineata. The sequence goes on from NW_019290089.1 coordinate 33,622, forward strand.
CATTTGTTTTGAACTGAACAACCTAGCATTTGAACTCTATACTGAGAAATTAGTTTTCTGAGATTTGAAATCTCCAAACATCAGAAATCAATAAGATTTTTTTTGCTTCACACGATGTTCCTTGAATATGAAGGAATTATTTATTATAGATCAAAGAGTTTGGAACAGTAACTTCCAACAACTTGTAGAGAAAAAAGTATTCATTTTTTAAGGTTGAGCCCATGAACACTATTGATCAGTTTGATTTGAACTTCATCATATCAAAAATTCAGCAAATCAATTATAGGACAAAATATTGTACAAAATGTTGAATTAATCAATTTTGAGAGATTTAAATGATAAGCATATCAGGGTGTTACTTGGTTTGGTGACATCTGCACTGCATAGGGTCGATTGAGAATTTCATTTTGAATAATGCTGCACCCACCCTGTATAAAACTTTTTTTTTCAGAAACTTGTCTGAAAGTATTACTTTATATGCAAGCAATATTCGTCGCGCAAAACATTTTTATTTCGGATATTTTCCTGAAAGCAATATTACTCAAAAATGTCCAGTTACCAACTTTGACACCATGTATCTCAATTGTATAGAATTGAGTTGAGCACAGAAATATTTTTGATCAGCTTGACTTGAAATACATCATATCAAAAATTCCTCGGGATTCATTTTCCATAAGAATGGTTCGGATTCTTTCACTTCACTCATTTATTATATTGTGTAGGAATCCTATGAATGATATCTGATTCGATTCCATGCAAATGTTTGAAATACAAACGGAATAGAAAAAAGTATTTTTCGTATAATTTAGCGTTCATTCGAAAGTATTTGTTTCGAAAATATGTTTCTTTCGTGTAATACAATGTTTGTATGAAATTAACTTTTTCAAGAGCGTTTTGAAATCGATTACTTTCTTTTTTTTTGGAAAAATCACACATTTTTCATGTCAAAAATGATTCTCCCCTAAAAGTATACTCTTTCAGTTTGCCCACGCTAATGTTCCACAATGTTCAATAAAAAATTAACATTCAAAAACTTGTATCAAAATTACATCCCAAGCAATAAACTTTCATACTCGTATATTATCCGGATCACTTTTTTCATTAATCAAATGATGAGATTTACTGGTGCATTAGAACACGTCATTTAGAATTGTTTATCATGCATCCGATGCATGTTTCCGGAGGATACCCTGTTCATAAAACGTTTTCGTTTTGTTCCGATTATAAATTTAGCATTGATTCCAGAGAGTATTATAAGTACCCTCTAGTGGTTTCACTGAAGTTCTGCCGTATATTTGAAGCCGCTATCGCTGATTTAATGATATTGACTATGTGCATAATTTTCAGAAACTTTCATGGGGCTTCCGAATAAGATTCATGATAGTTTTTGCTGAAACAGTTTTCTACTGAACATTAATGTTGCGATAACTTTATTTTAATCTGTTTTCGAGAATAGTAGCTCTGCTATGCAGTGTGATCCACTTGAAAGGGGGAAACCACCCTAGAATTTGTATCTTTTTCAAGATTTTGAAGAACTTTATCTTCAATTATCTATTTGTAAATAACTTTTCAATGCAAATCATGAAATTATAAAACAACAACAAAAGTTAATTGGCGCTCCAGGGCGACTTCGTTGATTCCAGTGGCGCATTTGCTTTTTCAGCTGCAGGAAAACCCGGAAAAACCTGCAGCACCACATCATCTGAAGATCGTGATCTGCCAATGTCCTCTCTTTCTTAAAAAAAATGTGAAGTGTCTCCAGAGGCTCCAACAAATTCAAGATACTTCCTGAATATTTAGTGGCACGGCTATCGTCAAACTTAAACCAGTCCGTTTCGTCTTTGACTAATGCCTAATAATGACCAGATTCAACGCCAGAACCACGGTGAACAATGACTGCAAGAAGATTATTATAGTGGTCTGCTAAATTGAAGTGTTCATCTACTTCGAACCTTCGTAAGAGTTTGGTGCTTCCGTCAGAGATTGAGTCATGGTTGAAGATCATCAGTGTAATTATTAGATTGACTGGTGCCTCAGCTATACTTGTTTTCTTATAACAGTCAGTTAGTTTGGCGCATGTTTGGCAATACGGTCGATCATCACCTATTGAAATTTCCATTTTCAGATGATTTAGCAATTGCAAGGCTCGGAAAACTGTACTTTGGGACCAAATATCATTTTCTTTCTACAAAAATCAAGTCCTGCTGGGAATATTTTTATAGGTTGAAATACATAAAATCGTATTAACAACTTTTTTAGGAAAAAGTTAAAATCACCATTGGACTGGGCACTTTCTCAAATGGTGGTGGTACACCAAATTTCTCTATAAAATATTCAATATTAATAATTCTGTGGTCGAATCAACATTGTATCAAGATAGAATGTTAACTGCACACCTCTTAAATGGTTTTTAAACCTTGGTGAGTTGGCCGTGTCGTGAAACATCCTGCGGATATGCAACAAAAGATCATTATTGGTGCTGTCAAGAATTGTATTGAATCAGTAACGTCAGATTATTTTCGATTGGTGAAAAATATTTTGGAAAGCGATAGAAATTAGTGATTTGTCATGGGAGAAGTAAGTATGCGAGATAAAATTGAACTTGTACGCCTTGTCGGAGATAATGCTCTTTTAGCAAAAATAGCTGCCAGAGAATTTCATAACGGATATCCTGATGAACTTCCAGTACGGTGAACCGTATAAATTCTGTTTTTAACGAAACAGGTTGTGTATCGAGGCATATGCTCAAAAACAGAAACAATCCACATCGTAAAAATAGAAATGATGTGTGCGAATAGTGCAAAATTTTCGTAATGATCCTCATTCAAGCTTGCGAACAGCTAGTTTGAACCTAAATATCCCTGGAAAAATATCAGAAAAATTCAAGTCAAAAGTTTTACACTTTCTAGAACTGGAAGATGAAGAAAGAAGGTTAGAATTCTGTTTGTAGGCTCAAGGAAAATATTTGAATGATATGAACTTCTTCAAAACAATTTTGTTTTGTGATGGAGCTACGTTCACTACATATGGAGTAGTCTCTGGTCTGCGGATAATCCTAATTGGTTCATAAACGCAAAAAGGCAAAATTCCGATGAAATAAGTAAATGTGTGGTTTGCTTCAGGTTTAGATGACCTAAACACTCAACTGCTGAGCTATACAGGGTATAACTAAGTAAGCGTAAAACATTTGAGGAGGTGATTCCTCATCGGAAAAAAATAGGATCTTTCAAATGAAAAAAATTCATTTGAGCATCCCTTGTTGAAGGGGGTACATAAAATTTGTATAACAATTTCTTTCACAAGCACTGAAAAAGTTACAATATTGAAATTAACCTGACGTTTTGTACTACCAAATAGACACTTAGCCAGAAATTTATTTGGTGCACCCCATGGTTGTAAGGGGTGGAAAAAGTAACCCCTAAAATTCATTTCGAATGTAACTTTCTGTCTTATTATTTGTTTACCATTTGAAAATTTGTTTCCGATAGCCTGTTTCATTCTAAATAAAAAATGTCACTTGGGATTTTTGCCCAAAATAAACCAGATCGCAGCAAAAAATTATTTTACGAACAACTACATGGATACATCGTCAAACTGCGAAAATACGAAACTAATATATCTAGTAGGTCGCTATAAGCGATAGTGACAATTGAATTGGTATGACGTTGTCAGATTGTGAATTTTCGAAATTGAATTAATACTAATTGCGTGTTGTTGTTCTGTACCTACTTAATTTGTTACTTTAATAATTCACTTGTTATTAAAATGGAATACACAAACGAGGAAATAGCTAATATGCATAAGTTAACGGTCTGTCGCAGGGACTTCTAGAAGATATGCTGAAATGTATCCTCAACGGCAGAATCCTTCACATAGAATATTTGCTCGACTTCATCAACGATTACGTGAATATGGTTCATTCGACAAAGAACACAAGATTGTGGTCGCCATCGAGAAGTACGAACACCACAGCTTGAAAAAGCAGAACTTAATTTGATTGAAGAACAACCTACTACCAGTACTAGAAAGATTGCTTTCCAGCTAAATTTTGATCATATGACGGTATTTAAAGGAACAACTCTTATACCCTTACCATCTGCCACGAGTACAGGCACTGTTACCGCGAGACTTTCCGAACCGTCTTGGATTTTGCAATTGGATGCTGGAAATGATTAGAAGAAATTGTGACTTTCTGAAGACGATAGAATTCACAGACGAATGTGGTTTTTCTCGGGACGAAATTATTAATTTTCATCATTACCACACATGGGCTGATGAAAACCCTCACGCTATTGTCGAAACTAACCATCAATAACAGTTTTCTCTTAACGTGTGTCTCGGAGTTATTTCATTTTCTACCTCCTTGATTAAATGGTGAGGCATTCGTTCAATTTTTGAGAAAGGTGCATTCAGTATTACTGAAGGGAGTTCCTTTGGGCATCCGAAGGGATATGTTTTTTATGTATGATGGGGCCCGCCCACTTTAGTCAAGTGGCACGTCAGCATTTAACTGAAACATATGCAAATCAGTGGATAGGTCGAGGAAGACCACAGAACTGATCCGCTCGATTCCCGGATTTCAATCCTCTCGATTTCTCTATTTGGGTCCATTTACAGCATTTGGTTTATCGTACTTCTGTTCGCGATGTAGAGGACTCAAGAAACCACAACATCGATGCGTGCAGGGTAATCAGAGAAACTCCAGGAATATTTGAGCGAATACGTGGCTCAATGCGCCGACGTCTAGACGCATGCGTAATGTCAGAAGGTAGACATATTGAACATTTACTATGATTTCTACATGTTGTTTTTTTTCACTGAAGTAACTGCTGCTTCAGGTTAAAATGGTCTGATAACATATAGGCTCTTCGAGCGTTATCCGGAGTTACCTGGTAGCGCAGTTCATTAAGCTCAGGCTGCCGAAGCTCTATACAGAAAGTTTCGAACTGCGTTCGGGATCGAGTGTATAGGATGAGTGGCACAAATGTCTTTTCAGAAGCACTTCACTTGTGCAGCGATTGAAGGATTATCGAAGACTCTAGAAGTTCCCCAAAGATCCGACACAATTAGATAGCGCGCAGGCATCACCTACTGAAGGCTACCCACCAAACCCTCAGGTGATAAATTATTGACATACAGAATCATGTGTCATAAGTGGTCGCAATGAATCAAGAGTCATAGCCATCTGCATTTGTCTGACCATAATTCCTGCATGACTGCCATAAGCAGAATCTTGAGAGTCAGGGGTAGAGAACACCATGCGGAGTGGTCTGAATGAAGTGTGCGGAGAAGATCTTGATATTTCATGCGTTTTATTATTTTTAGACAATATTCGCCTCAACTAGAACTGAAATCCTCATATTGAAAATCGTCTCTCTCTGGCGGTCGAGGCTTCTCGGCATGTATCAGTCTGAGGGTGGAGAATGAATGGTTCAATAAATTCTGCACATTTTTCACAACGGACTCAATATCCCCCAGAGCATGTGGTAACACCAGTATCTTGTTAATACTGCAGTAGTGCTGTAGGTGGTGAAAAGGTAATCTCAACAATCACTCCATGTCGATGGATCAGCGCATGTACGACAGTGTTCCAGGAATAAGTTTCTGGGTGGATGGATAAGGAAGGAGATGTTCTAAAGAATGATCACCACATCCTAAATTCGACTTCTCTGGATCTTTGAAAGCAACAGTCAATGAGTTAAAAATCAGCAGGTGCTGTTATTCACTAACATCTGATATTCTTATAATCTAAGGAAGAAAACCATTATACCACTGTATTCAGACCATTAGTTTTCTATTCGAATATTTGAAGAATAGAATTTTTGTGTTCAGTTTCGGTTTCTTATTCGAAACCAAAAACAAACTTGAAAAGGTATTTTCTGACATCGCTGATCATTTTAATGTCGGAAATATTGAAGGTAAGGATACACAATTGAAATTTTCGACACGTGACATCGTGATGGGACAGAATTAACTGACGAGGGATTGATTTTTAGGTGGAATTATGTCTCTTCGAAAACTGAGGTGTACGGGTTTCACAATTTTTTCAGTTTTGAATTCAAATGACTCATTCGAGATGATTCGTTTTACCTGAAATGCCACCCGTTGGTGAAAGACGCTGATACTTTTCAACGCGCTTTTATTAGCTTCACCTGTATGTATGTATGTATGTTTGCTTGTTTGTAACTCTCAAGCTCGGGATCTGTATTTGACAGAATTATCGACATTATTGCTTGATCTATTCGCAGGCAGATGGCGCTGTACGTAACCTCCTTGATATATCGACATCGCTTTTTTCATAATAATACTACTTCGATGTTCTTTAAAAGCGTGTTTTTAGTTTTCTAAACTATATTCGTTCATAATATGTAGTGATCCTTATTTCACTTCTCCATATGTAATTCACTAACGAACAAAGATATCAGTAATTTTCGTGTTCACTCTGTTGATGATATGATATCATTTTTTCTCAAAACATCATTGGAAATTCCATGTTATTCATATCATGATGACCCCTGTAGGGATAACTTTACAGAACCATCAAATGGGGACTCTCAATTCCATCAATGATCGGTAATATATCAGCATATTTGAATATTAATTCGACAAAGTAAAGGACGAGATAGCAATACAAATACCACTTTTATAAAATACTCTATCAAACGTGATCTACATTTTGTTTAACAAGTAGTAATAAATCATTTTATAGAACGTGTGCGCCAGTCATTTAAATTGCAAGTGGATGATGGATGATCGAAGTTCCATTAGGAACATTCAGTGGATACACGAATTCGCTTTGATTTTTCACAGTGAATGGTTTCATGTGACTGAATAAATGCGATACGTCTGAAGGTCTTCCTACGTCCCTTTAACAAATTTTCCNTATTGTATCTAAACCACAAGCAACGGGTACAACCACTGTAACCGCCAAATTTTCCTAAATGATTGGATTTTTGACAGTGGTTCTCTATAAGAATTGTACAAAATGCCCATTTTCCTAGTGAATTTTCATTCACAGATGAGGAATGCCATCATAAAAGTTTATAACAATCATTTTGAGCCTACAAAAATCCCTATGTTACTGTAGGAAGTAGATTTTCACTGGACAGTTCACAAAAAATTCAAAAAACTTAAATAAAATGAAATTGTCAGTCAGTACCTAGGTAGGTCATATGATCCAAATTGTTAGAGCACAAATCAAGTAGGAAGTATGAAAACGCCTGAGAAAGTCATTGTTCAGTGAAAATCTCACAATAAATTGTTACTCGAATAAATGTGATTAATAATCCGAATTTCAGTTAGAATTCCTGTGATGTATATCGTATTCTGCAGTGAAATGAAAGTTAACTTCAACTGTATACTGTGGTCAATTATTGTCGATCCCACTGGAAAGTTCACTGAAAGGTCTTCGATATTTTTCTCATATCGAAGGCTTAGGCGCAGACTTCCTATCTCACAAATAAAGTTTTTTTCAGAGCGAAGTAAAAACGTTCCTATTTGCTCGCTACTCCAAATATGCAAGGGAGAAACATTAATTTGACAGATGATTTGACTTAAATGATTATGGTATTCAGCAGATGTTGAGAACTATTTGAGTTTTGAAATAATTTATTTAATAGTATTCTTAGCAGCTATTCGAACTTGACAAATTTCCGGAAAGAAACTTCTGTAAATTTTCTCATATCATTAGAGAAACAAATAAAAAGTGAATCAGAACATAAATTTTGTTGTTTATTGCTGTTGGTGATTGTTACAAGAACAAAACTGAATAATAACAACAGTAATCAAAGGGTAAATTCCTATAAAAATCATGATAATCCTCTGGCATGATATTCAACAAGTCTTGCAGATTTTGAAACTCTCTTTTTTTTATTTTACGTTGTTCAGTGTGCAAGTTCGGTACCTCTCGAAATTTGATGGCTTCAATCNGCACTGTAAAATGCTTTTCTATTTTCGATGACATTTGCACCGGGCTGTCATTATTCGTCTCTCCTTTGATATACGCTTCATCCATGTATCTGTATCACACGATTTTTTTTTTACACGTAAAGCTTTGTCCTTTTTGGCGATTCATTTTATTTTTTGTGCGTTCCTAGTGTCTTCAATCTACCTGGCAACGCTTTCGCCTCTTGACAGCTCGTGAAGCTTGATTTTCTTCTTCATCTGGATATGGTACTAGAGTTGATAAATCTCTTCGTTTCTTTGAAGGTAGTTTACAATGTTTCGTGGTGTGTTTCCTCAGTTCGGTACACATCAACACAGTACAGCACATCGAATCAACAACAAAGGTCCTTCCATCATTTTCACATTGGAGAAGAAAGTCCACAACAAATCGCCGTTTTTAGACGTATTGGTGAAGAGGACCGACACTAAATGGGAAACATCTGTATATCCTGACAACCCACTTACACAGGACAGTATTTGAACTAGAAATTCAACCACCATCAATCGACTAAGAGGGGAATCATCCAGACTCTACTAGACCGACCTTTCGGGCTCTGTAATGCAAAGAAAGGTCTAGAAAAGGAAATAGGCATCTTTAACAATGACCTTCAACGGAATAGTTACTCCAGAGTGATGGTAGAACAGGCTTTAGCTAAAAGACAGAAAGAGCTCCACAAGGAAGAGATGCCCCCACAACCAGCACTTGTACTTCCCTACATCAGAGGATTATCGGAAAGGATGAGAAGGATTGGGTCCAAGTATAACACCAGGACCTGCTTCAGATCTGGGAACACTATCCGTAGCAGCCTCACAAAAACCAGACCACCAAACGCGGACTGCGTAAAACGATCAACTCCCGTCAAACGGTCATCTCTCGCTAAAAGCAATGAAGCGGAGAGAGGGAAGAGGGGATAGGTGAAAGCACTAGAATGACCTATAAATAGTTAGATCTCGGAGAAGTAAGTCCAGTTATCACCCGATGACGATTGTGGATACTAGGGGCAGGCACAAAGTATATGCTTTGCAGTTTCATCATTTTCCAGACAGAGGCGACACACACTGTATTCCGACAGCCCAAGTCTCTGCATGTGATGATTCAAATGACATTTACCTGTAAGAAGGCCTGTTAGACATCATAGTTCATCCCTACTGTAGTCCAACAACTGTTTGGAATCAAGCTTCGAAGGGTGAATAAACGCCTTGAAGTGAGCCAATCGTAGAAGATTCAGCCAGAAGTCTATGACTCTTCTTGCTATCCAGGTGTACAGTGTTTGTTTGGCAAAGCCTAAAGCGATGCCAATGACAGGTTCTGATCCGATAATGCTGCTTGCAGCACCCTTCTTTGCAAGAGAGTCAGCAGCTTCGTTGCCTTCCAGGCCAATATAGCCAGGAATCCAGACCAGAGACAATCTGTTTAGTCTTCCTATCGAGGGGAGTCTTTTTTGGCAGTTTGCTACCAATTCAGACGTTGCTCAGTGGGAGCCAAGAGCTTCCAACGCCGCTTGANTGTTTTGTTTCTCTCTTACGATGAAGAATTAATCTTGAGTTGAATCATGATGAATCTGAAGTGAGTGGATTTATTAGACCCTCTACTGAAACCCGCAAGGGTTCATTGCGATTCACACATTCACAAAAGAGACCAAATGTGGTCAAAAAACCAGTTTAGCAAAAGAGATATTGATATCAACATTTTTACACCAACATTGGCAAAGAGGTTGGAGTCATGAATCACAAGAAATGCTTCGCTCAACAGGCTGAGCATCCTGGTAGAAAAAGAACAATAATGGCATCACAATTAGGGAAAGCAATTTTTCAAAATATTGACGTAAATTTTTCCACAAATACCTGAAAATGAACTGCACAGTTTATTGTCAGTCATCCAATTGTTTGGAAGGTTCTGCATAAAAATTTATTGTATCTAAACCACAAGCAACGGGTACAACCACTGTAACCGCCAAATTTTCCTAAATGATTGGATTTTTGACAGTGGTTCTTTATAAGAATTGTACAAAATGCCCATTTTCCTAGTGAATTTTCATTCACAGATGAGGAATGCCATCATAAAAGTTTATAACAATCATTTTGAGCCTACAAAAATCCCTATGTTTCAGTTAGAATTCCTGTGATGTATCGTATTCTGCAGTGAAATGAAAGTTAACTTCAACTGTATACTGTGGTCAATTATTGTCGAACCCACTGGAAAGTTCACTGAAAGGTCTTCGATATTTTTCTCATATCGAAGGGTTAGGCGAAGACTTCCTATCTCACAAATGAATTTTTTTTCAGGGCGAAGTAAAAACGTTCCTATTTGCTCGCTACTCCAAATATGCAAGGGAGAAACATTATTTTGACAGATGATTCAACTTAAATGATTATGGTATTCAGCAGATGTTGAGAACTATTTGAGTTTTGAAATAATTTATCAAATAGTATTCTCAGCAGCTATTCGAACTTGACAAATTTCCGGAAAGGAATTTGTGTAAATTTCCTCATATCATTAGAGAAACAAATAAAAAGTGAATCAAAACATAAATTTTGTCGTTTATTGCTGTAGGTGATTGTTACAAGAAAAAAACTGAATAATAACAATAGTAATTAAAGGGTAAATTCCTATAAAAATCATGATAATCCTCTGGCATAATATTCAACAAGTCTTGCAGATCTTGAAACTTTCTTTTTTTTGATTTTACGTTGTTCATTGTGCAAGTTCGGTACCTCTTGAAATTCGATGGCTTCAATCTTCATATTTCTACCTTGCGGAAGCAGCTGCCAATTATCCTGTAGGTGTATATTATAATGCCCGAAGGTCAGTTGCCTTGGGTTCTCCTTTTTTCTTTCCTTGTCCTACTGACTCATAAGAAAAGATGGAACCGAACGATTTACAAAAGGTGTAATTCAAATACTCCACGTGAAATGGTTCCGGGTGTTTTCAGGCGCTTGCGCAAATTTAAACGTATTCTGCAGATACATATAGACCACCTTGTTTTTGAGTTTTCGTTCAATTTGAGCATGCATGGAATCTGCCTCCATTTGTGTGTGGCCAACCTCAATATACTTTTGCTCAATAGTAATTCCACTGTTGACTGCAATATTTAGTAAACAATTTGCCATCGTAACATTGCGGTTTTGTTAGACACATCCGTCCGCTAGCAAACTCTTGGGCGTTGACTCCACCATCACCTTCATGCCACGAATAGCAGAAACCCTTTTGTGTGTTGAGGTGATGAATACATAGGTTATGAACGCAAAGTTTGGTTTTATAATAAAGACTTGATACATTGCAATGTGGTGCGTCTAACACTGCCTGTAGATCTAAAGTAAAAACATAATCCTCACTGTCCTTGTCCTTCTGTTTTTCGTCGAGTGCTTCATTCTTTTTGTGAAAATGAACTTGATATACATCATCAGCAACATGTCCAAGCTTGTGTCTGCAGCAAAGTTCGCATTGATCTTTTTTTGGCTGGAACAATGAAATATTATTAATATCCATAGTGTTATTGAATGGGAAGACAGAGAGAGGTTTTGTTCCTTTTTTTAAATATTTAGAACGGTACAAATCGTAAAGATACTTTTTCGATGCCCCTTCTGGTAACAGATAAAGTTTGTTTGTAATAGCACTACAATAATATCATTTCATCTTTAGCAACTCGGCAAAAAAATTATTTAGTTCCTTTGTTTCATTGGCAAATGGACGTCTTGAAGTCGGTGTATCTATTTTTGATCCTAGCAGTGGCTCAGAGAAATTGTGTATATAATTTAAAGGCCAATTAATTTTCTTCCAGTTTNAGTCCAAGTCTCTGCATGTGATGATTCAAATGACAGTGACCTGTAAGAAGGCCTGTTAGACATCGTAGTTCATCCCTACTGTAGTCCAACAACTGTTTGGAATCAAGCTTCGAAGGGTGAATAAACGCCTTGGAGTGAGCCAATCGTAGAAGATTCTGCCAGAAGTCTATGACTCTTCTTGTTATCCAGGTGTTCAGTGTTTGTTTGGCAAAGCCTAAAGCGATGCTACTTGCTATCCAGGTGTTCAGTGTTTGTTTGGCAAAGCCTAAAGCGATGCCAATGACATGTTCTGATCCGATAAAGCTGCTTGCAGCACCCTCCTTTGCAAGAGAGTCAGCAGCCTCATTGCCTTCCAGGCCAATATAGCCAGGAATCCAGACCAGAGACAATCTGTTTAGTCTTCCTATCGAGGGGAGTCTTTTTTGGCAGTTTGCTACCAATTCAGACGTTGCTCAGCGGGAGCCAAGAGCTTCCAACGCCGCTTGACAGTCCGAGAATATTTTTACTGATTTGTGAGTGAGGTTGGATTTATCCAATCTCTCCACACACAATTCAATAGCGTAAATTTTCGCTTGAAATACAGTCGCATAATTGTGGATACTAACAATGGAAACGTCGTGACGTAACTTGGTTTGGAATCTTTCAATTTTAATTTTTTGTTAATAATATTTTCAGTTTTTAATTCTCAGCTTATATCAATATTTAAATTTTTCATTTTTTTGGTTGTTGCTACTCCTTTTTTCTTTCCTTGTCCTACTGACTCATAAAAAAAGATGGAACCGAACGATTTACAAAAGGTGTAATTCAAATACTCCACGTGAAATGGTTCCGGGTGTTTTCAGGCGCTTGCGCAAATTTAAACGTATTCTGCAGATACATATAGACCACCTTGTTTTTGAGTTTTCGTTCAATTTGAGCATGCATGGAATCTGCCTCCATTTGTGTGTGGCCAACCTCAATATACTTTTGCTCAATAGTAATTCCACTGTTGACTGCAATATTTAGTAAACAATTTGCCATCGTAACATTGCGGTTTTGTTAGACACATCCGTCCGCTAGCAAACTCTTGGGCGTTGACTCAACCATCACCTTCATGCCACGAATAGCAGAAACCCTTTTGTGTGTTGAGCTGATGAATATATAGGTTATGAACGCAAAGTTTGGTTTTATAATAAAGACTTGATACATTGCAACGTGGTGCGTCTAACACTGCCTGTAGATCTAAAGTAAAAACATAATCCTCACTGTCCTTGTCCTTCTGTTTTTCGTCGAGTGCTTCATTCTTCTTGTGAAAATGAACTTGATATACATCATCAGCAACATGTCCAAGCTTGTGTCTGCAGCAAAGTTCGCATTGATCTTTTTTTGGCTGGAACAATGAGATATTCTTAATATCCATAGTGTTATTGAATGGGAAGACAGAGAGAGGTTTTGTTCCTTTTTTTAAATATTTAGAACGGTACAAATCGTAAAGATACTTTTTCGATGCCCCTTCTGGTAACAGATAAAGTTTGTTTGTAATAGCACTACAATAATATCATTTCATCTTTAGCAACTCGGCAAAAAAATTATTTACTTCCTTTGTTTCATTGGCAAATGGACGTCTTGAAGTCGGTGTATCTATTTTTGATCCTAGCAGTGGCTCAGAGAAATTGTGTATATAATTTAAAGGCCAATTAATTTTCTTCCAGTTTTGCACAGTCCATTTTCCGATGACCAAAGTGTTGAGGAACATTGTTTGACACACTCTTGATAATATATCATTTTTTTTAATTGTACGCAAATGAGCAGGATCTCCTCGACTCTGAAACTTGTTTTCGATTCCTGAGTCTATTTGGTAGGGATATTTTTACCATCAACGAACATTTTTTGTCAGCCCACGTCATTTCCCAAAACCGTTGAAATATAGTTCTTCTATCATCTTCAGTGAAATCTGTGCACTGTAAAATGCTTTTCTATTTTCGATGACATTTGCACCGGGCTGTCATTATTCGTCTCTCCTTTGATATACGCTTCATCCATGTATCTGTATCACACGATTTTTTTTTACCCGTATAGCTTTGTCCTTTTTCGCGATTCATTTGATTTTTTGTGCGTTCCTAGTGTTTTCGATCTACCTGGCAACGCTTTCGCCTCTTGACAGCTCGTGGAGCTTGATTTTCTTCTTCATCTGGATATGGTACTAGAGTTAATAAATCTCTTCGTTTCTTTGAAGGTGGTTTACAATGTTTTGTGGTGTGTTTCCTCAGTTCGGTACACATCAACACAGTACAGCACATCGAATCAACAACATAAGTCCTTCCATCATTTTCACATTGGAGAAGAAAGTCCACAACGAATCGCCTTTCTTAGACGTATTGGTGAAGAGGACCGACACTGAATAGGAAACATCTGTATATCGACAACCCACTTACACAGGACAGTATTTGAACTAGAAATTCAACCACCATCAATAGTCTAAGAGATGAATCATCCAGACTCTACTAGACCGACCTTCCGGGCTCTGTAATGCAAAGAAAGGTCTCGAAAAGGAAATAGGTATCATAAACAATGACCCTCAACGGAATAGTTACTCCAGAGTGATGGTAGAACAGGCTTTAGCTAAAAGACAGAAAGAGCTCCACAAGGAAGAGAAGCCCCCACAACCAGCACTTGTACTTCCCTACATCAGAGGATTATCGGAAAGGATAAGAAGGATTGGGTCCAAGTATAACACCAGGACCTGCTTTAGATCTGGGAACACTATCCGTAGCAGCTTCACAAAGAGCAGACCACCAAACGCGGACTGCGTAAAACGATTAAATCAATTTATATTATATTAGACAATGAAAGTCCGAACTGATGAAATAAAGTCTCTTCGTGTAGCAGTCACATTATCATTCAATTATCTTGAAGTATTTTCATTTGAAGTATCTCCATTTAAGGTACTTAAACCAGATCCAGACCAAAGGTCCAAAGAAATTCAAAGGTCAAATCGGTGAGTTCTGGACAATCTCGAAAACTTGGCAGCAGTTGATTAATACCACTTCGTTTTCCGAAACTTATTTTCCTGATGAGTTGTATCACTCTAAGTTTCCGTTATAACTTCATTACATACATATGCTAGTCGGCAAAAACTGTGGGAAGACCATGTATGGAGTCCGGATCGTTCAGCTGAGAAATTAAAATATCATTTTTTCCTGCCCTATTTCTGAATTGCATTGTAGTGCTAGTGCAACTATCTTTTTTGAACACGACATCTGAAAAAAAATCGCATTGGATCCATTGAATTGAAGCTTTAATCAGAAGAAAACAAATCGTTTTTTACAAAATAATCAATAATAGCAATTGAATTTCAAAATAGTTTTAATTACAACGCTACAAACAGAAAATCTCCTATGTTCTTTATCGGTGATTTTCAAAGCACCAAAGTACTTTTCAAGTCCATGCCGCGCCAATAATGAATAGATTGTTAACCTACTTAAAATATTATCCACCGTAACAAAAATAGATATTTTGATTAGTTTTACTCACCTTTATGACGTTTCCATATTGTTCAACAATTTCAAATTACCCAAATTTCAGCAAATGGCATAAGTTCTAACTTGTACCTCGTACAGCTACCAAACTCATACTAAAATGACAAGTTAGGATTTGGGCGATCTGCGTATGTCTTGTTTGAGTCAGGGCTTAGCGGTTTTTCGTGCAAGTGATTTTGAAAACTCATTAAAATGATTTTTGATAAAATTGGGAGTTAGGAGGTCTGCGAACTAAGTCATCGATATACGACTTTGATATATTTTAACGAAATGAGGGAATTGTTATCTGAAAAATTCTTTAAGATAACAGTTTTCAAGATAAACTCGATCTCAAATCACCAAAAAAGTCTGTTCATCTGTCACATGAATTTCGATTATTTGTAGAAAATCACGTCCTGCTCACTTCCCAGTTCTATTCTATACTTTCATGAAGGAACAGTGAAATACATTTCTGAAAACGTTCATCTGAAAAACGATGCCAATAATCGAGAAACGTTGTAGAAAGCAATATTTATCGAAAAGAGAGTACGACAAAAGCAAATAACTGCCAAAGACGCAGTCTCAGCAATTCCCAGTAGTGCCTGATTTGCATTCATAAAATGAATATAAGTATATCATAACAATTGAGTGAAATGTTCTTTTCAGTTCTGAGTATGCTACGAATACTGTTCGAAACCTGAATGCACTCCAACAAATGTCTCACGAAATTTCAAAAATAGAATTGAAATGACCATGTGATTTATTGCAAATATATTGACGGAAAAATAATGTAAGTTGAACGCGAGATTCTCTATTTACACAACTCTCTAGACAATCATTTGTTTTAGAAGTGGCAAATATTAATCTTTTCACATATAGTCAGTAGGCATACTTGAAGACTGACTATAAATCATATCATCTAAAGGAACAATTCCTTCACGCCAGTCTCAACTTCCTACAATGTAGGTTAATGGACTGACACACATCAAAAAACAACTGCGGTAGTTGTATCGCCAACAGCATATGCAGGAATAACTTCAGAAGAATCCTGCACTGACACATGTCGGATATTATCCAACGGCCTTCATGTTATTAGCCAGGGGATTAGTTGTCTTTTGATGGGTGTCAGGGTGTCAGTCCATTAACCTATAGTGTATCAACCTATAGTGCATTAACCTACAGACTGCTCTGAACGAATTGTTCTATTAGATGATTTGATTTATAGCCATTCTTCAAGTAAGCCCATTGACTATATGTGAAAAGTTTTTTTTAATTTCAAAAATAACCGCATCAACCGCGAAGTTATAAAGTTACAAAATATTTTCCATATACATATAAGACACGTCACAAAAAAAACAAAAAAAATCCAGCTAAAGTCTTTCAATTGTAATTTTGTCTACGTGAAAATATAAAGAAATCGTGACATTGTTGGATTTCACAGCATGGTGAAATAATCAATAATTCATAATTCGGCAAAACGACAAACAGCCACAGTTCGTCGCGCATTTCTGATATGTACCGCTCTTTGTGGAATCAAATGTGCCAAGTCACTTGAACACCTCCCGTGAGAGTATATATAAAGAAGAGACTTATCTCCAACCCTTCTTCGATGTTCCAGACTCTCAAAATTGCAAGCGATGGAATCCAGCAGCTTCAGGGTATGCTTAGGGGCGGAGCTCCATACAGAAGAACAGTACCTGAAGAAGCTTTATGAAGCATCAAAAGTTGCTGAGGCGTGTACAGTTTTCTGGTTCGAAACAGTGTTCCAACCTTTTGGGAAGCAGCCATTGCAATTCCAGCAATGTGATTTTTCCAAGACATATTGGTGTCTATTTCAACCTCCAACAAACCTATCGGAGCAGAAAGTGGAATTTTTTGTCCTATCTGGTTCGGAAACATTTGGGTTTGGGTTTTTGAGGCATTAAATTGAACCTGGTTACTTTCAACCCAATTCGAAATCATCTCTAGATCCTCATTAAGATATGTAACCTTCTGCTGCCGGTGAAGCTGTGAATCCGCAGCCAATATCCTGGAATCCAAACGGAATGACGAGACAAGTGTGCTGTCGTCAGCATAGCAATATATTGGGTTCTTGGTTTTTTTTACAGTGAGTCGTTGATATATAATTAAAAGAGGGTTAGAGACAATGTGGATTCCTGGGAAACACCAGCGTTAATGGTAAAAGTATTCGTGAGATATCCATCGACGGTCACTTGCAGGGAGCGTTTTTTCAAGACGCTGGAGAGTCATACACGAAAATGATAACAAGCCATAGTATCGAAGTTTTGCCGGAAAACCCATATGCCACACACGGTTAAAGTATCAAGAATCAAAGTATCAAGGGCAACAGCTCTCTACTCTTCATTTTTATCGATTGCATTATTCAAAATATGGGTGACATACGATAGAAGGTGTTGATCTTTGTTTCCGAAAGACATATTGATGATCGCTCAAGATGTTGAAGCCTTCCAAATATCTAAGGATATTTTGGTTTACGGCTTTCTTCATGATTTTTGATATCACTGATGGCAAAGCGACTGATCTGTAGTCTGTAAGTCTATATTGTGAATTTCAACACAGCGTTTTCCAGATGGATAATCTTTCGTCAAACTCTCTTTTTCCCTTCCAAATAGTGAAAGTAAACAAACGAACGTTATTGTAACATCAAAATAACAAGATAGTTTTAATTTATATTGATAAACAGAACTAGTTTCGTATTATTTTAGCATTGCCAAGTTCAAAATAAATATTAGTGACGCAACCAACTTTGAAGGTGCAGTTCTGGTGTGTAGAAGTACTTATTGTTCGTTTTGGAGCCAATCACTTTGTCGCAAATTTACTCTGAAATATATTAGCAAACTTCAGTTTCTGGTAAATTTTCATCGAAATAGCATTACAAAAATTTCTCAAATGATATTTCTTAATCAGAAGTGGGTAAAAAGTCATCAATGAATATAACTAATTCATACATTTCATGCTAGACCGATGTCTATTCTCTTCTTGCCATGAATATCGAAATATTGACTGGTACTTCATGATAATAATTGAAATTTTCATTTTTTTTTCCAGAATTCTCAGTCCAATACATGGTCTGGAGATCATATCATCATAATTATGGTCATTTTTTCCTTAATCCTGACTGGAATGTGTATGACGTTTGTTTACAATTGTGTTACCAAGATAATAAAGGACCATCGAACAATTCAGGTGAGTCGTTATGATATTGCTGTTCACTTCATACTTATGTTGTGACGTATTCAAAAAATGCCGCATTGTAATCTTTTCTTTCCTTATACGAGGAATTGGACAAATTTCGAATATGCGGTTGGNTTTTTTGTGATTTTTACTATCATTCTTTCAACAAAATAAAATTAATAAACCACCACCTAAAACGCAATGAAATAATCTGTTTCTCAGCTCCGGAATATTAACCTGAGCGTAAGTTATTAGCTAGGGTTACGTTGATATTATGTTAGTGGGGTTTTATTTACTCA
The DNA here is from genome assembly GCF_000500325.1 of Leptinotarsa decemlineata. Classification (NCBI taxonomy): domain Eukaryota; kingdom Metazoa; phylum Arthropoda; class Insecta; order Coleoptera; family Chrysomelidae; genus Leptinotarsa; species Leptinotarsa decemlineata. The sequence goes on from NW_019290089.1 coordinate 52,343, forward strand.
AAACATTAGGGGATGCGGCAAAATAATTAACTATTTCAGCTTAGAGAGCAGTTGGTAATGTTGATTTATTCAAGTGAAATGTCATACAAAATTCAAAACCGACCAGATTATATTGATAATCGACAACAAAAATTCAACGAAAGAGTTGAACCGTGTATTAAACTTTGTTGTAATCAATGTTTCAGATTCATTATAAAACCATAGTTTTGAAAACCAGTATTGTCTGTCATATGCAAGTGTTAAACATATTGTGATTTCAATTTTCAAGTCACATCACTCTATCTGGCTACCGAACAGATGGAGTTGTGAAAGAGCGTCATCTGCTCCTGATTTTCCACAAATTAAACATTGGTCGGCGGATTCAACCCCTCGATTATTTTCACTCTGGCAAAAAAATTGTCTGACCCCATTGGTCCGGTCAACTCACATTTGTACACTTACTTGTTGTAAAGTAGTCAAGTGGTTATGAATTACCGTCAAAATACAATCAACACAATAGATTTACTAAGATTTACAGACACCAAAAATTTTGAAAAACGTCCACCATTCTTTGGAGGATATCAGCTATCTTCCAGACGATGATCATGTCATCATTTTGAGCTTGCATATCCACTGTAGAGAACATCAAGCAGAGGGGATATTAGCCTGCCCTGAGATCATCCGCTGATGACCTTAAACCTAACGGCCCCATCTTGAAGTGTCATAGTTTCAATTTTGTTCACCAGTAGTGTCATATACTACGTCAGTAGTGTCATTTCCTACATCATTAGTATCATATGCTACGCAGATATCTCAACAGTTAATTCTCAACATTTGGAATTTCAAAACCTAGGAATAATTCTCTTTTGATTTTTTCATATGAAGAATGGTCATCACATATTCTCAAATTAGCAACATATTATTGTTTTGTTTCTCTCTTACGATGAAGAATTAATCTTGAGTTGAATCATGATGAATCTGAAGTGAGTGGATTTATTAGACCCTCTACTGAAACCCGCAAGGGTTCATTGCGATTCACACATTCACAAAAGAGACCAAATGTGGCCAAAAAGTGAAATATCTTCCAGTTCAAATCGCAATAGTAGAAATCTGCCAAACTCTGAAAACCCTATTCGAACCATAGCGGAGTAGACGCATAGTATGTGTTCTACTGTTTCATCATTTTCTGAACGAAGACGACACGCACTCTCTGCCGTGAGTCCAAGTTTCTGCACATTGACAACATAGTTCACCACTACTATAGTATAACAATTGTTTGTTGTTTGATAACATACTGCGAAGGATCTATAAATGCTTTGGAATGGACCAATCCTGGTAGATTTTGCCAGAAGTCAGAAATTGTCTTGCAGTCTAGGTTGTACATTGTGGATTTGGCAAAGCCTAAGCGATGCCAGTGACATGTTCTGGTCCAATGAAAGTTATTCCAGTGCCTTCTCTTGCAAGGGAGTTAGTAGCAGTGTGGCCAGGAATCCTCACCAAATAATTCCTTATGGAGTGTTTTAAGACGGTTCACTTCCAACTCAGGCCTTGCTCGGTGAAAGCAAAATATATTTCTGATAGATTGTTTGGCAGACAAATCCATTCGAAGTAACTAAATGAATTCTTTCCTCATCACATATTTTTTTCTTCAAAACAGAAATTCATAATAAATGATTTCGATTACGATCCTAGAACTCCGATTCAATACGAACACCTTATTTGACGTCAATGCAAAATATCATGAGTTATGACTCAGTTCTGTTTTGTCGATTTAGCATAATAGCTCATTACATATTCCGTGGTTTCTGTCCGAACAGCAGTTATGCTTCATTGAACCTTCTCTTACTGAACTATATTCCTTAATTATTCCACTGATCAGCGTCGGATACAGGGCTAGAAGAGAAAGTGGCGACATTGGAAATTTGGAACAAGAATTTCTAAATGTGATGCAAAAAACTCTAGATACAAAGATGAGAACATTTATTTAGTTTTTGTGACATCTAGAAAGTATAAAAAAAATCATTGACTGACCAATTATTTTCTTTGCTATGTACTGGGTCTTGTCTTCTTAAACTGAATAACTAATCGGTTCGAAGGGAAGCAAAATTTTAGGTTGTTACTCAAATTTTATGTGTATCAATATGATAATGTATTTCATACACCGCTTCAAAATCGTTCAATTTGATGATAAAATATTTCATCGGTTATTTTGTCTATGTACATATATTATAGCTACTAAAAGCCAATTGTTGCTTTTGTGGGATCAAATAATGATACTGATAATGTACATACATAAAATTACTATCATCATTTTCAAGTACATCATACATAATGAAAGAATATTACATGCTTACTGGTTAGATTCTTATAATACTTCCAACAGTCTAACTCACACTAAACACTGATCGTCTGTCCGACGAGAGAGGAGGAGCCTGCCTTCCACTAACGTATGAGTGAGAGAAAGGGAAGCTAGACAAACTGGCACGTTAGGCGTTAGGTAACGAATCGGTTTACCCTCCCATGAAAAAGATTACTTCAGATAAACATCCAAGTTTTTCAGAAAGAAATATTTGGACAATAAATTCAAGTGGGATTTTACTCATTACCAATCTCGAAAAATATCCCAAGTAAGAATTGAATGGGAGGGAAACACCAGGAAATATTACCATCGTGGACGATGTATCAATGATCGACCGAAATTTGTAGAGCTGAATATTACCACTAAAAACAAAAACGATCGGCCTACCAGAACGAATTAGTGATATTAATCATTGCTAGGACGCTTGTTTCATGAAAAAAATATGCTACGAATTGAAATGTTCGTCTGTTCCACATCATAAACAATGATGTGACAGTGTATTTTCAGTCAATAGGATATGAGGATACGAGACAATTCAAAAAATAATCTCATGGTTTGAAATACCCAAAAAAAAACTCCAACTTTCAATTCTCAAACTACAATTTGAGTAGTGTATGTAGGAGAGAAAGAAACAGAATAATATTCAAACTTGTTTAAATCAGATCTCAGAAACAGTATACGATTCAATACCAGTCAGTTCATTGTCGGACTTAACTGTCCTCAAAAGACGAGTCAGAATAGTAAAAGTCGAATCTCATTCGGCAGTAGATGTCAAAACTCAACTTTGCACCGTACTGCCTTCTGAAATCTCGGTCATCACTGAAATTCCTGGCCTGAGTCTTCTTTTGTGTGGCGACATTTTGCAACATAAAATAAACTGGGAAAAGCAAAACAAATAACCAACTATCTAATATTAACACTACTTCAAATTTGTGTTGGTCGGTGGTTCAAGCCCTAGTCTGAACGATCGATTTTCACGTGCTATCTTCCAACCCGTGTTAGGAATCACACGTTAAAAGGTAAGACCTCGTTAATCCCTAACTCGCAAAAGTTTCGACTTCTGAGGGTTATCGTTCGTAGGGGTGTGATATTTTATGAAAATTTGATTGCAAGAGCTGAGGAACTAGATGCTGAGAAATGAATTTATAACTGGTACGTAGATTATTCGGTAATATTTTTTCATTATTGGAATATTCAGTGAAAAATTTAAATTCATAAATACCTATGTCTCATATCAAATCATTCTCTTTGAGCTGATGAAATACGTATTTTTTATTTCATTTTCATAAACTTCACCTCACGATTTGATCTACACAAACGTTCATCAAGTAACAGCTGAATCAATCAGAAAATCATGTATTCATGACCGTCGTCTGAAATAACGTTTGTTTTGAGATGTTACACATACATTTATTTCTGTATTGAAATAATTGGGAAAACATTAAACATATTTTCGAGTTGATGAAACACGTCCGAAGAAGCCATTGTATGGCGAAACACGTGTTGCGTTTTTGTAAAACTGTTTAGTGAAAATCTCAAAACAAATTGTTTTTTATGCGTCCATTAGTAGTCCGCCATTGTTGAGACGCTCCAGCTTCTCTGGTACCTTTTTTCCATCTCCTTAATATCTTGGCGATATCGTTCACCTTTGCACAAGAGCCTTTTAGAATGCAAGGTTTGGGTACGCCGGTCGGTAAGGTGACAAGAAAGGCATTGGCAACACCACCAAGCGACAATTTGTATTTCACTAGTAATGCTGGATGACAGTTATATGGCTTCGTTATTTGGAGTGTCTGAAATAAAATATGCGTCTCAGTACGGACATTTCGTTACAATGAGTTATGATACCTCTCAAGGCCACATGGCCTAAAAACGTTATTCACTAAGCAAGTAACCCTTTCAATCACAATTACATACCTAAAATAAAATATGCGGGTGCAACATCCCATGGAATGCATATTTCTTTGAAAACCCAAAGCAATCTTCTATCATTCGACATTTTCAAATTTCCGTACCACACTCCTAGAAAAAAAAACGGCTCATTTACTTCAAGACATGGAAAAACTAACCTCACAAAGAGAACGAATATTAAACAAGCGAAACGCGCTGCGCCCTCCATTTCCCTCCTGCCTAACTTTGTACTTATAAGCTGATGGGATGGGTTCTTCAGCAGTACCCTACGTATCGTACTACCATTGTGTGCGGCAGGAATTCGTTAAGAGATGGCACGGTGACGTGAAGTCGCTTTCAATTGAATAAGCGAAATGAACTTTGGATCCGTTAAACCTTGCTCTTCACTCACATCTCCTGAAGTTTCTGGAGAGTAGTTGAGGTGGGAATGAAGAAAATATACTTTTAGGCAACCTCAAGCATGAAATGCTTTCAACATTCTTTCGACGATTTCTTTGAAGTTAGGATCTTTTTTTTGCCTAAAAGTTTCTCTATGACCTCTGTGAAGGCAATACACCCTTCTCTTCAAGAATTGGTCATGGTTGTGATCGGACTTGTGGATTAGCCAGAAGCTGTCTAATATCTGGTCCAACGAATACCTTCCCTCAATTTTGCCTTTGGGAGGGGTCTGGTAAGTCATTTATCAAGTATTTGAGGCAGTTTCTATCTCTTGGAGGCGACTTCACAAATTGCTCCATTGATCCCAGCGTTTTCTAAAGCGGTGATAGAAGAACTTCGTGGGGAGCCACCATGCACGACATTCTTTTCGCCAACGTTAAGCTACCTCGGAGGACTATGGCGTTTTTATTCAGAAAGTTATGATAGTTATTACCTGTATACATCCAAAAGCAGTAATGAATTTCACCTATTTATTTATGACTTCAAGTTAGCCCAAAAAACCTTTTTTATTAAATTTTGCAAAGCAACCTGACGTTCTCGAATGTTTTGAGTATTTTTTTAGTTTCCAGAACACCTGAATGCATAGAAATCAGTTGAGAACATCCAGCCAGCTTTTTTGTTGCAGAATTGTGTATTTCACCGATTCCTGTTTTCTCATTACTTCTGATTTTTCAATATAGGCATTCTAAAATCTTCTCGTTACACTCTTTTTTCCCTTCCAAAAACGCAATGAATTGAGATATTGCCATCTAACCACTAAACGATTATTGGCAATACATCTCACTGATGGCATTGTTCAAAGTTGATAATTCACCATTGACGACGGAACAATATGGCCATTCATGGCAGCTTTGTTCCAAGATAACGGCCGTTGGACAATGGAAATCAACATTTCAGAAGTAATAAACATGAAGTGAAGCGAGGATAAAGAAGCCTAGGCTGTGAAATGACATATTATACCGCACTATGAATTATTGATGGGACGGATGGCGTAAATAGAATACCTAATAATTTGATTTATACGAAGAGGTAACAATCCAGCTTAGGGTCGTCAATGGATCTTGTCATCCCGGATAAGGGAGTCGGACAGTCGAAGGTAGCATAGTAATAAGAAGGGTGGAATCCCTCTGAAGATTATCATTACGTGGTGAAATTTTCAATGTTATATCAATATAGCTGTGAAATTCAATATGAATACTTAGATATTCTAAACGAGTAGTGAACGTTCGATAGATCCACATCCATATCAAGTATTCTCTGATGGCTTATTTTATAGGTAGAAAATTGGAATATTTTATGAACCTGTATTGCTGAACCCTAGATGAATATGTACAGTTATTTTCAGCAGTTTCAGTTTCTCACCAGAGTCTATGCAATTTCTAAATTTAAAAAATTGTAATAATCTACGAACAATTCATTCTATGAATGTCGTTTGTATACTCATTTCATTCGCATCATTTTGATTGATTCATCTGTTACTTGATGAAGATCCATGATAATTTCGTAAGGTGTAGTTTATAAAACCGCATCATTTTTATTTTCTCATGATACTTTTGTTCATGCTAGGCTGATTAGTGAAAGTAGATCATGAGTAACACATTTCGTAGCAAATTGCCAAAAACGACTCTCCTGGATAGGAAGACTTAACAGATTGTCTCTGGTCTGGATTCCTGGCCATACTGGCCTGGAAGGCAATGAGGCTGCTGACTCCAGTGCAAAGGGAGTGCTGCAAACAGCTTCATCGGACCATCGCTTTAGGCATCGCTTTAGGCTTTGCTAAACAAAGATTGAACACCTGGATGTCAAGAAAATGTATGGACTTCTGGCAGAATCTTTCAGGATTGGCTCACTCCAAGGCGTTTATTCACCCTTCGGAGCAACAGTTGTTGGACTACAGTAAGGATGAACTACGATGTCTAACAGGCCTTCTTACAGATCACTGTCATTTGAATCATCATACGCTGAGACTCGGAATGTCGGAAAACAGTGTGTGTCGCTTCTGGTTGGAAAATCATGAAATAGCAGAGCACATACTTTGTGTCCGCCCCGCTGGGGACCGACTTAGGTTTTTAGAGTTCTGCAGAGCCGTACTCTTACCATCTGACCTGAAAGACCACTCACCATACAAACTAATCGGCTCCGTTAACAAGCTGGCTTTGTTTGGTCGAGTGTGAATATATACACTGTAACACAGTAAACCCTTGCGAATTGCGGTTGAGGAACGAATAGACCCATTTTGGACCTAACCTCACCTAACCCACCCTTTCGTGGAATGAAATTAGGGATGTACGAATGAAAAATGTCGTCCCATGAACTCGTGGTTTCATTATGATGGTTGTTCTCATGGTATTGCTAACAAAGTTTCCGTTGAGAAATGAAAATTCAAAGTTATAATTTTGAGGACTTGTAGTATNAATAATGGTGATCTACTCAAATCCAGTTGGTCATTCATTTCAAACCTCAATTTTCTATGTGCTAAATTTCGAACTCTTCGTTAAAGATATGATTTTCTTCTAGAATATGATTTGAATATGTTGAATTTGTTAAGGGATATTACCAAAATTCATGAAAACATTAAATTCACTATTGAAATAGAAGCAGACAACTCAATCGAATTCTTTGACTTAACAATTAGTAGAAGGAACAACAAACATGATTTTTCAATTTATCACAAACCGTCCTATACGAATATTACTATAATTTACGATTCTACCCATCATTATCAACACAAAGTAGCAGCTTATAATAACATGATTCACAGATTATTCAATGTTCCTCTTTCAATAGATAATTTCGATAAATAACTTAATATTATCAAGCAAATTGCGGTTAACAATGGGTTTAAAGACGAATTAATTAACAAAATACTTGCCAAGAAAGTCTACGCAAAAGCGATTCGAGACGTTTTTCCTATTGATAAAGTAGATAATCAAAATTATAGAGCTTTAACGTATGTTGGATAACCAACGGAAGAAGTGGCTTCATTTTTGAGGAAACGAGATATTAAAATTGCATATAGAATAAGTGATACGTTGGGAAAGTTAGTGGGAATAATAAAGACAAGACATCCAAATTCGAGAAATCAGGGGTATATAAATCAAAGTCTGGAACGTGCCCTAAGGTATATATTGGTCAAACGGGCGAAACATTTAGGAATCGTATCCAGGAACATCATACGAGCTATGTGAATAAGAAAACAAATTCAACATACTCAAATCATCTTCTAGAAGAAAATCATATCTTTAACGAAAAATTCGAAATTTTGCACATAGAAAATGAAGGTTTGAAACTGAATCTTTTGGAAGCAATGTAAATTAATAAACTCAAAAATTCAAACATTCTAATAAATGACCAACTGGATTTGGATAGATCACCATTATTGAAATTGTTTTCTTAAAATTCGAGAAATAATTATTATTGACGTAGAGGTGAGGTAATATATTTCAGTTATTCATAATTCAATTTATGGTTACCTGTAGTATATTAATATCAATGTAAGAATAATTTGAAGTATTCATACACTTGAGAAAGCTACAGTGTTAGCGTAACATGTTGTGATTCAATTTTCAAATAAAGTTTGCGGTGATTGAATCGTGAGGTGTAGTTTTTGAAATTACTATGGATCTTCATCAAGTAACGAACGAATCAATCAGGAAAAAAAATATTTGAGGTGCTGAGCTAAAATAACCCTCTGAGTTATATCATTATAGCAGGATAAACGTATTGCATTGGTCTTTTCTAATTAGGTTTTTTTTTTAATTCAAATCAGTTCATTGTCCCAAGAAACACTAAATGGTTATAATTCCGGACTAAATCTAACTAGACTTCTGGCAGAATCTTCCAAGATTGGCTCACTCTAAGGCGTTTATTCACCCTTCGAAGCTTGATTCCAAACAGTTGTTGGACTACAGTAGGGATGAACTACGATGTCTAACAGGCCTTCTTACAGATCACTGTCATTTGAATCATCATATACAGAGACTCGGACTGTTGGAAGACAGTGCGTGTCGCCTCTGTTTGGAAAATCATGAAACAGCAGAGTACATACTTTGTGCTTGCCCCGCTGGGGACCGACTTAGGTTTTGAGAGTTCGGCAGAGCGGTACTCTTACCATCTGACCTGAAAGACCACTCACCATACAAACTAATCGGCTCCGTTAGGAAGCTGGCTTTGTTTGGTCGAGTGTGAATATGTTTGAACCACAATAAACCCTTGCGGATTGCGGTGGAGGATCGAATAGACCTACTCACTTTGGACCTAACCTAACCTAACCTACCCTTTCGTGGAATGGGATCAGGGATGTACGAATGAAAAATTTCGTCCCATGAACTCGTTGTTTCATTATGATAGTTGTTCTCATGGTATTGCTATCTAACGAAGTTTCCGTCGAGAAATGAAAATTCAAATTGATAATTTTGAGGACTTGTAGTATTAATATTGATGATTTTTGTCATTCACAAATTCTCAAGGTGAAACTATTTGCCATATTATTTTCTCTATCGATGCTCTCAATAGAAATCTATACAAATCATTTAAACAATTTCTCATCAATTTGTAACCACTTATGATGCACTGTTTGGAACCTTTGGTGTAGTAATGAATATTACTGGAGTTTTTCTCAACACCAAATCGTTATTTTTACCGATTTGGTGTTGGGAAACTCCAGTAATATTGATTTGTAACCATATAAAAACTTTTTTACTGATTTGAGGAAAACAAAAAGTTACATTTCATAAGAAATTCTGCAAAAACTACAAACATGAATGTAATCTATCCAATTCTATCATTCGTATACGAGGTAGGTCAAAAAATATATATTTTTTGACAAACCTGGTATACTACTGAGAGAATTTGATAATTAATGGCTGCATTTCAGATTAAAGTCCTTCAGAACTTTCCATAGGTAAGTTCTACTCACTGAGACAAACTGAGACAAACTAACGTTTATCCAGAAATAGTAAGGAGTTACTTTTCCGGTGATACTTTCAAGTAGATGCACAATGGGTACACTGGAGCAAAATTGACTTATCAGTGTGTTATCATGTCAATAGCTCGATAATCAGGTCGGCGGCGGTGTTGTCAGTTGTAGAATTAGAGAGATGTACTAACACGTCGGTTTGAAAAAAAATCAACCATGAAAATGTATAGGGTGTGTAGCGTTGAAGAACGAACATGGCTGCTATCGTTAAAGAAAAAACATGGCTGCCAACGTAAGAAAAAAAAAAGGATACCATGGAGGTTTAGAAGGTGTTCAGCGTCAAAGAAAAAACATAGCTGCCATGGGGATATACAGGGTGTGCGGTATTGAAGAAATGAAACATGGCTGCCAACGTAAAAGGAAAAAACATGGCTGCCATACACATGATAACACTTTGATAAGCCACTTCCGTTCCGTTCCTTAGAAATGATGAGAGGCCCCTTCACCAAAATATCGCGTCCCTCGACGTGGAGGGATTAGAGCAACGGTCAGCAACAGGCGGACCGTAAAAGGTCGAACATCAGACCGTCGAGTATACCAAGTATAAATTAGTACGTAGATAACGTATACTATACCTTTATTAAATGAAATAATATTTCTAAGTCACATAGAATTTAACTTAATACCTCCTAAGTAAACTCCTTCTTGCAAAACTTAGATACGCAGGAAGCCAGAAAGCACTTTGAGTACATGACAAAAAAGCGCAATATGTTGGTTGTGGCTTTCCTGAAAGATAATTTTGAGTATTCAAATGCGTCCGACACAGAGTTACAAGGAAATGTTGAATAAAAAGCGTGTCTGCTTTTCGTCGCTAGCTGGATATCCTTGAAAACGATATTGCAAGACAAAAATTCATTCATTTGCCGACAATTTTTGAATATAGAAAAACTCTGCAGAAGACATTGTGCGGATATTGTGAAATTTCTGGCTGAACTTAGGAACGCTGTAGCGGCAGAATGGACAGATGTGGCTACGAAGTTGTTTAATCTGTCAAAGCCATCACTTCAAAAGAGATAATTGATTTCCATGAATATGTGTCTTTGCAAATGTATAAAACGGTATTTTTTGTAGCAAACATGTCCCAGAAAAATATGAAAATTGAAAGAAACTATCTATAAGTTTGGCCAATATGTTTGACTCGACATACGTATATGAAACATATTTCTCAAAGATGAAATTTTAGAAAAACAAGGTTTGATTTATATACTATTGGATTTATGTATGCCTTTTTGTGTTCATTGTACCTTTGGATCAATTTTTTCTTGGTTTGGCCGATATAGAACATACATAGACAAAACATAGACAAAACCTACGTTAACCAAATGGAACACAGTCTAAATACAATACTCACTTTACTCAGTACTCACTTTTTTCCCGGGAAAAAAGTAATTTCATAAAAAGTGACATTTTGTTACCTGTCATCAAAGATAAAATGACTCAAGCTTATTTCCCGTCAGAGAAAAAACATTTTTTATCAGCAAAGAATGATGCGAGGCCCCTTCACCAAAATATCGCGTCCCTCGACGTGGAGGGATTAGAGCAACGGTCAGCAACAGGCGGACCGTGAAAGGTCGAACATCAGACCGCCGAGTATACCAAGTATAAATTAGGACGTAGATAACGTATACTATACCTTTATTAAATGAAATAATATTTTTAAGCCACATAGAATTTAACTTAGTACCTCCTAAGTAAACTCCTTTTTGCAAAACTTAGATACGCAGGAAGCCAGAAAGCACTTTGAGTACATGACAAAAAAGCGCAATATGTTGGTTGTGGCTTTCCTGAAATATAATTTTGAGTAGTCAAATGCGTCCGACACAGACTTACAAGAAAATGTTGAATAAAAAGCGTGTCTGCTTTTCGTCGCTAGCTGGATATCCTTGAAAACGATATTGCAAGACATTCGTTTGCCGACAATTTTTGAATATAGAAAAACTCTGCAGAAGACATTGTGCAGATATTGTGAAATTTTTGGCTGATCTTAGGAACACTGTAGCGTCAGAATGGACAGATGTGGCTACCAAGTTGTTTAATCTGTCAAGGCCATCACTTCAATAGAGATAATTGATTTCCATGAATATGTATCTTTGCAAATGTATAAAACGGTATTCTATGTAGCAAACATGTCCCAGAAAAATATAAAAATTGAAAGAAACTATCTATAAGTTTGGCCAATATGTTTGACTCGACATACGTATATGAAACATATTTCTCAAAGATGAAATTTTAGAAAAACAAATATCATTCTAGAAGACCACTTCAAGAACCAAACTGGTTCAAGACCGACGGTGTAGTTTCTCACATTTATTTTAGGTCACGAAGATGTATAGATACATAGAAGTCACTTTCAGATACAAACTGGAAGAAAAATCCCTCCTGAAACAACTACCTTCACAAGAACATTCATTCATGACAGAAAAAGTACTTTGGAATACATGAAGTTAACTTCTATACATGATCTACACATCTTTCTAGAGAGTTTATTTTGTACTTAAATGCCTTCTTTTTACTTTCGAAATTTCCCAAATTATCTTTCAGAGAGATGCAAAAGCAGAATGTTGAAAAGCTACCCAAATAAGTTTGAATTTCAAACAATTCATCTTCTACTTAATAAACTCGTCACTTTCAACCTTCTGTTATGTGTGCGAAAAGATTCCAACAAGCTTCATTGTTGAAGGTAGGAGAGTATGGAAGTCAAAGAAAAAGACATTTCAACAAATTCAATATGTGGACTTATGAAATGCTCTGTCAAATACCCTGCAATGAGCTATTCAGATCATGAATAATTTACGTTTATATTGTATATATTCTTGGCCACACATTTTTCGATGAGAAGGTTTTCCTTAATCACAGCGACCCCCACTTTGCCATCTCTGTTCAAATATCTCTTAGAAAACTATATGAACTGCTTCACTTCTGATAAAGAGGTGCCCAAATTTTGTAATATTCATTATTGACATATGCAAACATTCACCGAATCTATAGGCTTATAGATGAATTTAAGTTTCCATTCTCATTTACTGATCTTGGAATCCATTCTTTCATTTCTATTGGATGATGAATCACCAAGCATTTTACTTTTTCATCTATTGCGACAATTTCGTCTTCATCACATTTCTGATACAATGAACAATCAAAAGTGAAACTCGATTTCAATTTGTTCAATTACCTTATCATTTAGTTCACTCCAATCACGCCTCGAGATATTATTGTTCACAAGGATGTTAGGCATCAATTCTACCGTGTAATTGGCTTATTCAGTGACAGAGTATGGGGACAGTTTCCCAACTTGAGCGGTCGAATAGATATGACCTCAATATGTATATCAAATGAAAGGGCTTGACTAGTAGAATAGTAGTACACTTTGATAAAGATGCAGATGCAAGATGGTTGCAACTACAAAATGGCGGTTTACATATTTTTTCACAATTACCTTAATATGAGTATAAAATGACAGGACTCGGCTAGTAGAATAATCGTAGACATTGAAAGAGATGCAAATTCAAGATTGCCGCATCTCTAAAATGGCGGATTACAATTACATATTTCATAACTAACTCGACATCTTACAATCCAATATTGACGTATCGAAAGGATTGGTACACGACGTTATCCGCTATATTATAGTATTTCCAATACTAATTGGAACAGCACAAAGAAGGAATTCCCGCCCCGACATAGGCGTTGGCATATTATATTATTTTTCAGTGGCAGTTTTTCAGTTACTCATTCTTACAATCATTGCAATTGATCACATCATGGAAAAGTTATCTCAACTGAATTTTTCCACCATAGGTAATTATGAAAAACTTCGAAATTTGAGGTAATCACTACCTGCAAATCAATTTGTCAACAATAGATTGAAAAGCGGACAAATCAATTTGCAAGTAGTGGTTCCACTAGTTCATTACCGAAAAATCAATTAGGATAATCATCATTTAACAAACACAGTCCACATCGGACCAAAAAACTTTAGGTATATAAACAGCCTACCCTTGTCTTTAGATTCAGTATCAATTTGCTTCTCCTGAAGATGCTAACCTTGCTAGCGAAACGCACGTCGAATACAAAAATATCAGTTTGGTGTTAGGGTAATTGATCTCTAGAAAAAGTTTTCAAAAATCGGTTTGCAAAACCACTCACTACCTCACCTAATCCCACGAAAACACGGCACTGATAAATAAATATTGTGAAACGGACAAAAAATTAGTATTCAGCCAGTCCAGCTAGCCGAGCATTCATTCCTCAACTACAGTTGATAACACGTTTACTAACTATCTGGGCGACTGGGGGCCACAGGCAAGAAATGTTTATGACTGTACTCTTATTTTTATTGCCGTTCCAATTGGGAATGTATAGACTATACAGGAATTGTCAAATGTACCGTCAGTTTGGAAGAGACGGCGTACATCTTATCCATCCTAAAGCCATACAGTTTTCAGTTCAACTTTTGAAAAAAAGATGCTCTTAGGAGCAGCCATCACACCACTCTCCTCAGCAATCTACGGTATTGATCAGATAAAAAAATAATAAAATCTTTAGGCGTAGCGCCATCTGCGTAAACATGTGAACCCAACGTCAAAATATTTCCATAATTTTTTTTATCTGATCAAAGCCGTATATAACTGAACTTTTTTCCCAACACCAAACCGTTATTTTAACACCTCAACATGTGTTTCGATCAACAAGTAATCATCTTCAAGAGCTCCTCTTGAAGATGATTAGGTACTTGGTGATCGAAACACGTGTCGAGATGTTATTACGAAATTTTTTATTGAGAAATTGAATATTGAACGTTTCATTAAAGGAAAAAACAGAAAATTTGCTGTCGGACATTCTATTGAGGAAATCAACAAAAGTAATATCAATGGCAACACAATCAACGGAAAAAGTGTTCAAAATAATTAATGGATAAGTTTCGAACTTCAGGTTCTGTTCACAACAGAAAACATGAAGTGTCCCGTCCTGTCAGAAATGACGGAGTTGAATTTGCAGTTTTAGGACATGTATGAATAGATAATCGACAATCTATCAGACAAGTAGCTAGAGCGTCTGGTATATCACCTACTAGCGTGTCTTTCCCACGCCAGATGAAGCCATTGTATGGCGAAACACGTGTTGCGTTTTTGTAAAACAATTTAGTGAAAATCTCACAATAAAGTGTTTTTGGAATACGATATTATTTGTTGTTGATTTTCTCATTAAAATGAACTACAGCGAATTTTCTGTTTTTTTTTTAATAAAACGTTCAACATTCAATTTCTCAGTAACAAATGAACCAATTTCGAAAAAAAAAATTACAGAAGTAATAGAGAGACAAAAGACCTTTTAAATGATGCATCACTCGAGCCCCACGCCATTGAAAACAATGGAGGGGTTATTTGCTGACCGCAGAGGGGTGAAGTTTCGGGTATGATTTTAATATCAGAATAAATCCCCTAGTAATAAAAATTGACGTGTGCTTTGAAATTTTCGATTACATGTCCGTTTCTGACTTACAGGGGGGTCAAGTATTCGTTGAAACGCCCTGTATGTGACACGTGAACCAATGTTGCTATCGCATTGCTCTTGTCCAACGTAGTGAATCATTTTGAAGGTTAAGGGCACATTTTTGTTCCGTGTTATATTCAGATAGATAGTACTCACATATTTTGAAGTTGAAATCCATAATTGTGAACAAACTTTTGTTTCAGTGAATATCTTCAGAAGTCCTTAATTTAATATGTGACACTTCGATCGAAAAAGTAGGCACATATGCCCTGATACCTGTGCAAAGCTGCCTTGGCGCCTTGGATCTAATTTTAGTTAAAAAAAGTAATCAAAAAATATAATTAGCACACGTCACACAGTGGCATCTCCAGGCGTCACAAATTCATAAGTGAAAATATCACATTGAATTGTGTTTTTGATACGTTTCATTAGATGTTCATGAAGTATAGGTCAGTTCTATCATATTCTCTACGTTAAGAACATTCATTCGTATTTTAACTTGGTGGAATTGATCCATTGTTAAATTTCTGCTGATATTATATTTTTCTAATTTTACACTTCGTCCCATAAAGCGACATTGGCCGGCTTTTTTTCCTTGAATTTCTGCTCTAATACTTTCAAGCATTTCCGTCAACATTCCTTAACGAAAACCGACATTCAATGCTATAACTTTCTATCGAAGAGCCGTCTTTTGCCCCATGTTGTGCGAATTTGAGTTGTTGGGAGTTTTGCACGTTCGAGTGGTGCGGTCTCTGGTTTCCACTGAGAACTTTATTCAATTAATTCTGTTTCAACTAAAAGACCCTACTCTCTCATTTATAGACAATATTAGATTGAATAATTCTACTCCGCGATCACTATTCTGTTTTCTCCATTCCATTTTATGGATATTCTTTGGATGAAACCAAACATATGTACATAATGTACGATTCAAATTCATCAATTCCCGAATTCAAAATTCCAAATTGCGACTATTCATTTCACTTCAGAAAGTATGGAATTCCATCATAAATTTGGTTTCGTTAAGAGATAGACTGGTTATGTTGGCGGAAAGGAACTGTTTTTCCGTTAATCAGCTGTAGCCCCCATACGAACGACAAGTTGTATGGGAGCGACAGTCCCCATACAACGACAAGTCTTAGAAGTTGAGAAACTTGTGAGAGCTAAGAACTAACGAGGTCTTACCTTTCAACGTGTGATTCCTCACACGGTTTAGACTGATTCCAAAAAGCTATTTTTGCTAGAAAATCCAACCTGTTCTGAAAAATATTTTTATATACAGAGGGTAGAAGGTACGCTGAAAGCAGCCATGAGTCAGTTTGAGTCGTTTTATGATTGTTCATGAATAATATTTGAGTAAAGAATATCACTGGAGTTTTATCCCAACACCAAACCGTCATTATAACACATCGACACGTGTTTCGATCACCAAGTGATCATCTTCAAGTGGAAGTTTGATCTTCAATATCGTTTTACATAATTTCAATAAAACTATTTGAAGTTTTTTCAAAAACTACACCTCACGATTTGATAAAATATAATGTTTCGCTAGCACTATAGCTAGCGAAACATTACATTACATTACATTACGAATACTTCAAATTATTCTTACATTAATATTTATACACTACAGGTAACCATAATTGAGACTCCCTCAAAAAAATTACCTGAACCTCTAAATAGATCACCATTATTGAAATTGTTTTCTTAGAATTCGAGAAATAATTATTATTGATGTAGAGGTGAGGTAATATATTTCAGTTATTCATAATTCAACAGGTATCTTAGATAGAGGTTCAGGTAATTTTTTGGTTGTCTCAATTATGGTTACCTGTAGTATATAAATATTAATGTAAGAATAATTTGAAGTATTCATACACTTGAGAAAGCTACAGTGTTAGCGAAACATGTTGTGATTCAATTTTCAAATAAAGTTTGTGGTGATTAAATCGTGAGGTGTAGTTTTTGAAATTACTATGGATCTTCATCAAGTAACGAACGAATCAATCAGAAAAAAAAATATTTGAGGTGCTTAGCTGAAATAACCCTCTGAGTTATATCATTATAGCAGGATAAACTTATTGCATTGGGCTTTTCTAATTAGGTTTTTTTTTCAATTCAAATCAGTTCATTGTTCCAAGAAACACTAAATGGTTATAATTCCGGACTAAATCTAACTCAAAAGTATTATGAAAGAACGGTAACAGAAATAAGATATTTTTTTCAATAATAATAATAACGTTCATTGCCCAACATTTCCCTATTTACAGATCAAAGTATACATGATTGATGAAAATTTGTCCATACTATTCGATGTAAGACAAAAAAATATTAGTGAAAGGAAAAAAATAAAAGATTGTTAACTCATAGTCATACTGTGTATGTTCAAGTTGGTCAAATTTAAAATTTCATCTGAGGCTTTCTATGTGTGATGGATTTGCTGATACTTTATGAAAATCCATAACGTATTCAAGTAACATTCCATTGCGAAATTTTCACAGAACAATTCACAAAACCGCAATACGCGTTGTCACTATATTGTGTAAAAGCATGATGTGGAAATTGTTGGTTACTACCTACTGAATACGCTTGAAGATGTTATTGTATAGTGAAATATGTGCCGTGGCTTTTCAAACTTTTCAGTGGAAATCTCACAATGAAATGTAACTTGAATACTGAGTTGTCGTGAATTAAAAAAGTGGCATCTTTATACCTTTTTCTACAAGACATCAACTTCAACATTCTGAGTTTCGCCGATAATACTGTGTTGTTTTGCGAAGACGAAAACTGGGTTGATTTGGAACAGAAATTAGAACATAACCTAATAATAATAAATAAAATTTCGTCCACTGTGAATTTGATTGTTTGTGAGATTGTCAATTAAAAAATCTTGGTAACTGTAATAGCCTCTTTCTAAAAGCATAGTTTTAACATAATCACACATGACTAGAAATAGACAAATTTGATAGGATAATTTTTTTGGCAAAAGATTTTCATATCAATAGCTCGATAATCAGGTCGTCGGCGGTGTTGTCAGCTGTAGAATTAGAGAGATGTACTAACACGTCGGTTTGAAAAAAATCAACCATGAAAATGTACAGGGTGTGTAGCGTTAAAGAACAAACATGGCTGCTATCGTTAAAGAAAAAACATAGCTGCCAACGTAAGAGGAAAAAATCGATATCATGGAGGTTTAGAGGGCGTTCAGCGTTGAAGAAAAAAATATAGCTGCCATGGGGATATACAGGGTGTGCGATATTGAAGAAATAAAACATGGCTGCCAACGTAAAAGGAAAAAACATGGCTGCCATACACATGATAACACACTGATAAGCCACTCCAGTATCCGCATTCTGCATCTGCTCTTTCATTTTGATTAAATTCACACAGAAATCATACACGAATCTACAATGCAATATAGCGGACGTCTTGCTCGAAGGCAGTATTCGAGGAAAAAAAAGTATTATATATATATATATATATGGTTNAGTGTTAATTTTACCACTAGGTGGTCTATACCCTGTTACAATAGCAATTTTTGTATCATTTATATGATAGCGAATAGCACAAATTTCAATTTCAGTTTCAATTGATATCTTTTTAATTGGATCTATTTCTGAGAATGATTGCCCCTTTTTAACTAAAATGAGGGCACCACCCCGTTTTTGATTTTTTCTAACATAGATAGATGCCATTTCATTAGTTACCAAAGTATAAATTATTTATAGAATGTTCATCCTTAAGCCAATGCTCCGATAAGCAGAGGACGTCAATATTATTTGCCTTCACAAACAATTCAATTAAATTATAATTATTTAACAAACCCTGGACATTAACATGACAAATTTTAATGGAAATATCACAGTTTAACCTATTGTTCATCTGGAAAGATTTAAGGTTGAAATTCTCTTTTATAGATTTTACGGATTGTTGCAGAAGTGCCCGTGGAATAAAAAATCACTTGTCAAATTTATGTTGACTGCATCAGTTTTTCGATTATAGTTTCGCATTTCCTCAGCTAACGAAGTGAGAGAATCTTGGCCAGTGTTTTTCGACTGTCCAGAGAAAAACGATGTCTGGGATAATTTAGGGTAGATATGATCATTACTTACATCTTGGTCATCATTTGCTGGCTTGTCTGTGGAAAACGATATCTGGGACAATCTCGGGTATATGAGTTCAGTATTTACATCACTGATGGATGGTTGTTCTTTACCATTTATTGGGTGAGAATGATTGTGGTCAGTTTGCACGTCTGCATAGCGATCTACTTTATTCAGAATCTGGAATATTTGATCCCAGACAGCTGTTTTTTATAAATATTACTGTTGTACAGCATAATAACAAAAAAGAATTAACTAATTATCACCATAAATATACTACACGTCGGAATCATAGTATCATCATACCATTAATGCTCAAATCAGTTTGGAAGAAATCTTACCAGTATTTAGGACCAAAACATAACAGTTTTCTTCCTGGATATTTAAGATGCGAATCAAATCTCAAAAAGTTTATGACAAAGATTGATTTATTTGTCAAAACTATACCACGAGCAGAGATACATACACAAATAGAAATTTAAATACTTACTTCCACGATTGTGTATGTATATTGTGTATTCATTTGTTTGTAGTCTGGAACTCTTATGATCGAAATCTCTATATCCATTGATTGTTTAATTTATTTATATTCTGTTCAAATGTGTCCAGTTCAAACTTATGTTTTTATCCATACTTAGTACCCTTTCAATACATTAGTTTATTTTTAATTCTTCATATCCTATTCAAATATGCCCAGTCTTATCTATATCTAGTACTTATTCTAATAGATTGATTGGTTTTATTTATTGATATTCTGTTCAAATGTAGCTATTTTAAATTTATATCTTACTACTTAATCTATATAATGCATGAATCTCATTCAATGTCAGATTCAGTATTCTCATTCCTTACACACAGACAGATCATTTTACCTCATAAGATGTATTTTATCCGTTCACTGTTCATTTCTATATGTACATGTATATTTACTATAAACAATCTTAAGAAAGTGAATAAATACATATTATTATCATCATTATCATTTTTATTGTGCTTCCGTATCTGGAATTTTGAATGTATCAAAAGAATATAAATAATTCCTCACTACGAATAAATCTATATGGAAAGTGAGAAATGAAAATTTCTATGAAAGAAAGTTTTTGGCTTTCTACTACTCCATCTTGATACAAAAAAATGTGGGAATCTTCCATCAAAGAAAGGAAGGAAGTAATCAATTTGAAAATAAGTAACTTTATACATGGATGTGTAGATCATGCAAGGAAGTGACTTTCAGACATAAACTGAAAGGAAGCCCTCCTGAAACAGCTACGTTCATATAAACATTGTATTACACGGAAGGAAAACATTCTTTCGAAACAAATACTCTTAGATGAACACTGAATTATACAGAAGATACTTGTCTCTAACTCAGTTTGTATTCCAAACTTTCGTTATGAAATAAAATCAGATATCATTCACAGGAGTTCTACTTTAAATGAATGGTAACAAATTGCACTTACATGGAACACTGTCATCCTCACTGGTAGACATCCTCCTCAATGTTTCGCCGTAAGACACTTGCCTTAAGGCTCTTCAGTACCAAATTTTATAACATTATACTTAGAAAATACACACAATTCATCCATGAATTACGATTTTTAATGTCACGGAATAAGTTTGATCTACTTATGTCATCGATGACATCGTAATGACATTAATTCAGTCCTAAAAATATAACCCCTTCAATTCGAAAATTTCTATGTTTGTACCACTTTTATCTGTAACTAAAGTTACTGCAGTTCAATCATATAAGGACATTTTCAAACTTATACATCGACCGGTCGGTAGCCGATCGGTTCGACGTGAGTGCTCTGTTCACCTACCCAAATCGGCCGCCGTGTTAGTCGCTGGTTCATTCTGCAGGCTGAACGATCGATTTTCACCTGCTATCATCCAGCACCTGTTAGGAAAACCTCGTTAGTCCTTAGATCACACAAGTTTCGACTTGTAAGGGTTGTCGTTCGTAGGGGTGCGACAGCTGGTTTACGGAAAAACATATTTTAAACATTTATATTTTTAAAGACTATTACTGGAGTTTTTTCCCAACACCAAATCGTTTATTTTTAACACCTCGACACATGTTTCGATCACCAAGTGATCATCTTCAAGAGGAAGTTTTATCTTCCAGTTTTATCTTAAAATAACGATTTGTTGTTAGGAAAAACCTCCAGTAATATTCATTACAACACCAAAGGTTCCAAACAGTACATCATAACTTTATATTTTTGTTTTATGTATGTTTGATGAATAAGTTTGAAATGTCCTTATAGGACGAAACTGCAGTAAAAGTGGTAAAAAATATAGAAATTTTCATTTCTCATTTTTCATGATGATCTCCTACCACGTAGTAACGGCTACATTCTTCAATTCGAAAAATTTACCTATAGTACAATCACAGGAATCCTTTTCTATTACTTGGGAATGTTTTGATTCACAATGTTAAAACCGCGTGTGTAAACCATTCAAAAATGTTAATCACTAATAGTTCAATAACTGTAGTTGTATACAAAATATAAAAAACAAATATTCAGTGAAATAGTAAATTAATAATTCGTGAAAATTCGAGAATACGATAAATATCTTTGTTATCATAAAATGATGTACACTTCCTCATTGGCACTTCTCAAGTGGTACAAGATTGTTTTAACAGATTCTCAACCCAATGTTTCATCTTCAAGAAGCATTAGCAATTCCAATATTGTATGTGGACCTGAGAAAACAATCACCATAACCGTTTGACCAGTAAATTCAACCAAATTTTTATTTCTCAAGGGCCGATTACACGTGCAGTAATAATGTCATTACCTGATTACCTGATTCATTAATAATGAACGTGTAAAGGTAGGAAACTGAAATGATCCGTAAGTTTCGATGCGATAATGAAGCGTATTCGAACATTTCAACTTTCTAGTATCATTCTTAGCAGGGAGGGGAGATACTGTTAGTAATAATGATAGTGTAAAGTAAGGGCATCATTATTTCGTCATTACTGTGATCTAGACTTCAAGAACAGCGTTACATATTGAAGCAACTAAAAACTTCAAATCCTCAAAGCTTTTTCCCGTGGCTAGTTATCTCATAATTCCGCATTACCGTATTTTTTCGTGTTAGAATTGGTTGTACCATTCGCAATAATTTATTGTAACTATTTCTTCCTCCAGTGACGACGTCCAACAGAACGGTTCATACCTAATGCAATAGTTATAGCTAGACATGCTTTTTTCTTAAAATCCATAATCGATAAAAACAAAGTCTATGTGACTTCTACTCCACTCGAAACTTAATAATGATGAAAAAATAATGACAGTATTGATGAACATGTAAAATGCGGAAAATAATGACAGGGAACGGCGGGTCAATTTTTAGTAATGATGTTTCGGTAATGATCTGCTGGAATGACATTACTGAACATGTAATGGGCCCTTTACGATTTCGGAAGTTGGCCCTTCTTACCTTGAATACGTTGTATCCACGTCATCATTCTCACGAATACTGTAAGAGAACTGGAAATTGTTTCACGGCGGAGTTATCAAACGTTTTCTGCCAACATTGTAATCGACCACGACAATTTTCCCGTAGATATTAATCAAAATTAATCCGGCCATAAAGCAACGCCGGTTGAATCGCTCTGAATGCCATTTTCACGCTAGAATATACAACAGCTATCAATTTTTATTAACCTGTCCACCGAAGAGAAGTTGTTGCAGAGAAAGTTTCTTTGTTTTTAAATCTCTGAACAATTGGCGTCGCTGAGATGAATTGCAGCCCACAACGGTTTTTTCCCTTTCCCGCTTTCACGCCAGTCGCCTGGAACTATAAAATGCCGGTAATTATGATGATATTCGCTCCATTAATTTTTATTACGTAGTGCGTAGATTTTGCGTCAAAGGAACTGGGTTGTTTTTTGAGGGTGTGTGTTTTGAACTGATGTGGTGTCAAGCCTAGTCCCAAGATTAATATCTGGCTGCTGTAAGATATAAACACTTTTTTTCAGTATGTTTGTCCACTGAATATGATGAATTGGACATGTTGAAAGAGAATGGGCGATAATGAACTTGTCAAGCGATGAAAGCATAGCGATGACTTGTTATCATTTTCCATAAACAGTTTTTTTGATCCACAGTGGTTTTCTGAATTTGGACACCATCCATTTCAGCAGGATATTGGCGAGATTTCTTCGAGTATAAAGGCCTGCCAGGTATAGGCAGGTTATGATCAACAATACATTTTTTTCTCAAATTTGATAACAGTATTAGAAGAATAGTCACACTATGTAAGCGTGAATATTCGTCTTGGGTTCTGTATCATTGTAGTGAAATGCAAGGAAACTACACAGACCATAAGAATCAAGCTCACATAAACGCTAATAAGTAGCACAAATTGCTTTAAAGTTGACTTAAAAATCAACAACGCAAGGTTGTTTCCTACAGGAATAATAGTTATTGTTTGCTTTCGACGCCTAATCCAGATCAACAAATTTTGCAACAATCTAATTTTCAGACGTATAATACCGTGCTTCTTGCCACGAGTATTCAATTTATGATGTTTTTTTAAAACGAAACACAGCGTTTCACGCTGGATTTCAATCGCTGGAGATTAAATTCATTTAGAAAAACGTTCTCAGTAAGTTTATTCCACAGAAACGCAGTTTCTCAAATGAAAGAGTTCTTGAACTGTGAAGTTCGAGGTGTACAGAGTTGAACATCAAAACAATGAGCAGTCACAGTCCGTCGCGTATTTCTGATATGTACCGCTCTTTGTGAAAACAAATGTGCCAAGTCACTTGGACACCTTCCGTGAAAGAATCTATACAAGAGAGACAAATGTCCAACCGTTCTTCGATGTTCCAGGCAATCAAGGCGAATGGCTCTTTTCGGAATGGAATCCAGCAGCTTCAGGGTATGCTTAGGGGTGAAGCTCCATACATGAGAACAGTACTCCTAAGAAGGTCTGATCTGAGCTTTATAAAACATCAAAAGTTTCTGAGGTGTGTACAGTTTTCTGGTTCGGAACAGTGTTCCAAGCTTTTGAGCAGCAGCCTTTGCAATACCAGGTACATAATTGTGCCATATCATATTGGTGCCCATTTTGATCCCCAATAAGCTTGTCAATGCTGGAAACGGAATTGTCTGTCCTGATAATTTATATCTGGTTCGGAGATATTCATCTTTTGGCATGAATTGAACCTGCTTACTTTCAGTCCAATTTGAAATGATCTTTCGATTCTCATTGAGATATGCGATGTCCTGAAATCCAAGTGGAATGACGGAACAAGTCTGCTGTCGTCAGCAAAGCAATATATTGGATTCTGGGTTGTTTCCAATAAGTCGTTGATATACAATGAAAAGAGGATTGGAGGCGATATGGATCCCTGCGAAGCACCAGCGTTGATGGTAAAAGTATTCGAGAGATATCCATCGACGGCTACTTGCAGGGAACGTTCTTCCAGAAAGCTGGAGAGCCATACACAAAAATGATCCAACAACCCATAGTATCGAAGTTCAATAAGTTCAATCGGCGAACCTTCATGCCACACACGGTCAAAGACCTAAGAAATATCAAGCATAACAGTTCTTGTCTCTCCATGTTTCTCGATCTCGTTATTCCAAATACGCGTGACAGACGATATAAGATCACCTGTTAATCTTTGTTTCCAAAAGCCATATTGACGATCCTTCAAGATGCTGAAGTCTTCCAAATTTCCAAGGATTTCCAAGGTTTACAACTTTCTCCATGGTTTTTGATACCATTGATAGCGAAGCGACCAGTCTATAGTCATTTCGAAGATTTTCCTTCTCTGAAAGTTCTGAAGTTCCACCAACGTGGATACCAGCGAAAAAAACTCTCCAGATTCTGAGGCCTGCTGCAATGAATGAATCGCGTCAGAAAAAGTAATAATTTTTGTTAGGGCCACGAGGACGAAGGAGTTCACGGGCTTTTTCCACTCCTCATACAATTGGCTCTTAGAAAAACTCCATCCATTGATCTGGAGCAGTTCACCACAACCTCGGTCATGTAACGTTTTTTCGACGGTCTGCGGCGGTGAATGTTACAAAATGTCGCTTTCCAGATATCGAACCCTTTCGATAATTAGTGCTTATCGAAAAGCTTAGTAAGCTTTTCGATAAGCACTAATTATTGAAAATGCATAAGTGTACAAAGACAGCGACAGAAATTTTGCATCACACACAAAATGAAAGGATTATAGACCACTCTGATCTGAATAATCTATGGCAGGTCATAATATCAAGAATAAAAGTAACAAAATTCAAAACTTGAAGAACTTTGACATACAGAGAAAACCCTACATAGACATATAGATTTGAGTGTAACGCATTGGGGAAATCATGCCTTTTCGTAGTTATGATCTTAAAAGTGTTGTTATACAGATGCTAAGATATTATCATGTGAGGAATCTCAAAGGATTCATAAGAGTCCATCACAAAAACAGTTGATTTTCAAATATATCAGTCACAGGGCCTTTTACCCAGGAAGTCATAACATGACTGACGGCTGCAAAATATATTCATTTCATTATTCGTATTCGTTGTTAATCGTCAAATGAAAAATTCGAACGAATTTTCAAAAACATGGTGGAGTTGAAGCTATCGAAAGTTCAAGTTACTCGAGAAAGGATCCTAATATTGTCATTTTTCGGATAGTTTTCATGATTTCTGACATTTTATAAAAATAAGCAAGCTGTCGAAAATTGAAAATTTTCGTAATTTTTTTTATTCACAATAAAATGTTTTTTGGGAAAATTTCTGATATTTCAAGTAGTTCTGGTGAAAATGCGTTATCGAAAAAATTTGATTACCAATTTTTTCAACAATAATCAATCGACCCATGCAATTTAGAGAAGATTTATATAACAATAATGATAATTACCGTGAATAAAATCATTACTAAGTATTTTTTTTATATTTCCAATTGTTTTCAAATTACAAGGTGAATTTGAATTTTCTCTCTAAATATTCTTTCACAGCTTTCACAGTTTGAAGTTATGGACATGATGACATTTTCCTTTTTTACATTAAATACCAAAGTCCACAACAAGCACTCTTCCGAATCACAAGAAATGCAATATTCAAGAGTACTCTAGAGTACTGCATTTCTGGTAATTGTGAAAAATACTTGTTTCACATCTATTTCACACCAGATATTCCAGTTCCAGCTTCTGAATGCCAAATAATCAGAGATGGAAAAAAATTCACACATACATTGCCAAAATTGTTGTGATATATTATGGGAAATAATTGGTTTTCAGAGAACTATTTGACTGTTTCGTAGGTGTCATCGAGCAGAAATGAAAATTATACCGAACTTTCTTAAAATTCATCTGTCCCAAATTAACGTAAAATTATAATTCTCATATATAGGAATAATCTTTTTCCCATTTTTTTTCCCAAAATTAACGTCCTAATTCAAAAGTGAGAGTTCAAATCAGGATATGAATTAATTCTTTATTGCAATACCATAAGCAGTAGAGTATATACCGCCTCTAGGATAGAATGTGCGATGATTGTTGAAATTTTATTGGCAGTGAACAAGTTCCTGCACAATTCCCAGGGTTTTACTTTACAGAGACATCTTAGTGCCCTCTTCTGTAATATCAATATAGAAGAGAGAAGGGATGAGTTGCATGCTCCCCAAAAAGGTATTCCATAATGTAGTCATTGAAAGAAAATGCATAACATCCATAGGAGATCTCACTGTTGAGTGAGTCAGTCTATTATCAATGAACATTTGAATGATATTATATTCGTTTTGGATGCATTAGGAGAGAGTAAATGTGCATCGCACCAGCACTTCACCTTCTTCAAGTCGGATGATATCATTTCATTCAGCTCCACTGAGTTTTTTCATCCCACAAAATTGTAGTATCATCCGCGAATAGAGTGAAACTACCGGATATGTCAATCATAGATATGTCATTCATTCAAAGCAGAAATAGAAGAAGGGCCTAAAACAGAACCCTGTGGTAGACCAGATTCAATGGCCCTATTCTTCTAGAATTCCGTTGTCCTCACCATTTGACTCCGACCTGAAAAGTACGATTCGAACCAAGTGTCGTTACACCTCTATACCATATTTATGAAGTTTTTTTAGTGAAATTTTATGATTGATGCATGCAAACGCCTTTGAAATATCGCAAAAAATTGCGGCGGCTACTTCACCAGCATTCAATGCAGAGTAAATTTTATATGAATATGAATAAATTCTTTATTGCAATACCATAGAAGCCGTAGAGTATATACCGCCTCCATTTATATGTACTGTTGTTTCAACTCCATTATTTGGATTTTTTTGACATATTTCTGAAATTGTTGATAAAGACGTCAATTAATAAGTGATTTTTTTGCTGGAATCTTTTTGGCAACACTGTTTTTGACAGATCACGCCTGAATCGCGTCTTATGTCATTGTCAAACTTCTTCAGTTTGGTCTATAATTTAACCATGAATTGACTTACGAATGAACAACGCTTGCAAATTATTGAATTTTGTTATCAAAATTCATGCTCGGTATGAAGAAAGTGCATCGTGCACTTCTTCCAATGTATGGGCAGTTTCTCCGGCCTACTGAGGGAGCTATTCGGAAGCTTGTGACAAAATTTCGAACCCAATTTACATTATTGGACATCAAACCACCAACATGCATACGTAGAGTGAAGACCAAAGAAGATATTGCGGCTCTATCCGCCAGTGTTCGTGATGACCGTTAAATGTCGATTCGCCGCCGTTCGCAGCGGCGAGTGTAAAACCTTATCAAATACAGCTGGTGCAAGAAGTGAAGCCACACAACCTTCCACAACGTCTAACATTTGGTGAATGGGCGCTGGCAAAGTTGGAGGAAGATCCACATTTTTATCGAAAAATTGTGTTCAGCGACGAGGCTCCTTTCTGGTTGAATGACGTTCAACCAGCAAAATTGCTGCATCTGGAGTGAAGACCAGCCACAAGCATTGCAAGGTCTACCGATACATCCCGAAAAAGTCAATGTTTGGTGTGGATTATGGGTCGGTGGCATCGGCATTGGGCCGTACTTCTTCAAAGACGACAATTGCTGGAACGTTACTGTGAATAGCGAGCGCTACCGTGTGATGATTGACGACTTTTTGTTGCCCATAATGGAAGAATTGGACATGCCTGACATGTCGTTTCAACAAGGCGGTGCCACATGCCACACAGCACGCGAAACAATGGCCCAATTAAGAGCTGCCTTCGGTAAATAGTTTATCTCGCGTTTGGGGCACGTCAATTGGCCGCCTAGATCGTGTGATTTAACGCCTTTGGATTATTTCTTGTGAGGACTTGTTGAGGCTCACGTCTACAGGGATAAACCAGTAACGACTGACGCTTTGGAAGCCAATATTGAAGCATTTATACGTGAAATACCGGTCGATATGTTAGAGAGAGTGTGCCAAAATTGGAATTTGCGCATGGGCCATCTAAAGCGGAGCCGCGGACAATATTTGCATGAAATCATCTTCAAACATTGAATTATATTGATCTTTCAATCGATTCCGATGAAAATTTCATCAATTTTTTCAAATTTTCTGTGTTGTTTTGAAAATCAAATCCTATACCTCTTAAAATATCACCCGTTATATTGGGGCAGCAGATTGACGTTTTATTTACTTGCAGTATAAAAAATTTAACGACAAATTATCAGCTTCGCAGAAACTTTCTGCTGCCTCCATTTCAATAAATGATCAAGTTGAGGAAAACATTATTATCATTGCGAATTTTTGACGAAGGTCCAACAAAATACATTCGTAACGTATCCGCTCCAACTAATTCAACATCCGTCCGATTACACCACACGTAATGACATGATATCGTCTGTTTCAGGAATACATACGACAAAGCCGTGAGCAACAACTCAACGAGCTGGAAAAACAAGAGCCGTCAGAGAAGCAGGCGCCCTCCAAGATGGGAAGCCGATCTCGGTCGCACAGCACCCAGTCGACGGACTCGAACAGATTCGACGCTATAAACGCCGTGACCAACACGACGCCTTGCTACGTCCCTGGCGGAGATGTTTTGCCAATTCTCATCAGGCACGACCACAGTATGAGCCCTTCTAACGGAGATGCTTACAATACGAACATTTATACGGTGAGTAGAGATTATGTTTCCTAAAACTTTTTGTGGCCACGACTAGTAATTAACGTTGTAAGTTCTGACAAATATTGAACAAAACCCACGTTGAGTTTTTGTTTTGGTTTGGGAAATTTTCACCTTCCTCAATATTGAAAACATTGAATTGGGAGAGGTATCTTTCAGAAGGGATTATTTTCTGGGAGAGAAGGATTTTGGCTTTCTATTTCTTCTTTTCTTCATACACATTTATATGGGAATCATCTGAAGAAATTGAGAAAGCATTCAATTTCGCAATGAACTCTTTGATAATATGTGTAAATCATGAAAAGAAGTAACTTTAAGGCATAAACCGAAATAAATTTCAATTTGTTACACTCAATGAAAGATAAGACACAAATTTATTACAAATACGATTGAAACAGAGTTAGGATATCTATGGAACGCCATATTACTTTTCGTTGTCACAAATATTCATTCTTCAATTTATTCACCTAACAATTTATTCGTTCGAATTTAATTGATTCATGCATTTGTTCGATACATTTAAAACGATTGTTCGCAAAATTTGTTCTATTTTAAATGACACTAGATTTGAAATGCTACATGAATAAAATTGTTACTCGAATGAAAAAGACTAATGAAATAACTTGAAGCTTCTATTGATTCCGAAGAAAAATATCGTTTCAGAATATTGGAAAATGGAACGCCACTTTACTATATATTATGCTGAAAAGTAATCTATATACATATAATTCAACTCAGCAATGAACAAACATTTTTATTCAACAGTCAATGGAATGTATTATTCGAGTAAATTCAACAAACGTTTCAATTCCGCATATAATTTTGAATAAAATGTTGGTTATCTATATCACTGTTGAATTATAATGAAACTTTAAATTCACTTTCTAAAAGTAAGTTTGGGAATAAAATTTCAATGAATATATTTGAATGACTGTCAAAGTTTTCCCATGAAACATTGTTGGTAATTAAAATAGACTTTCGTTTGTCTGAAAATATAGCAAATTAACTTTCCATACTAAATATTTTTCTATAAATAATAAAAATTGTTATATTTTAATTTTATTGAAAGTGTTAAATATTTCCAACATTCACTTTAATGCATTCAATTTAAAATTTGGTTACAACTTTTGTGCAAAACATCATCAAGCAACTATCATTTTATTTCATCAATCTTTTTAAAAAGCTAATTTCTGACAAAGAATTGAATTTTTTGATGATTTAAAAAGTTTGCTGTATTTGAAAGATACATTTAAAACGATTGTTGATAATTTTAATTCGGCGCTGGTATCGAGCGGATTTATCAAGAACTTCAAGTGTTACATATTTCAACATGATAGTTCATTTATAGTAAATTATCAACAATAAATTTAATCCATGTATTACTAAAATTCAACAAACAAAATAATTCACTTCTTTTCAAAGGAATATTAATAAAAAGTAAAACCGCGTGGCACGCCGTTATACTTTCTATTAGTATTTTGTGAAAATGAATTGTTTTGATTGTTGCATCTAGGTGATATATGAATTGAATTGATTTTTGATAATTTTTATTCGTCGCTGCGATCGAACGGATTATTACCGTACTATGACCAACGCCATACATATATGCAGTTATGTAGTCCCACAAAAATACGCCCGACTTCAGCGCCGAATAAAAATAATCAACAATCAATTCAATTCATGTATCACTGAAATTCAACAAACCAAATAATCCGGCTCATTTCAAAGGAATATTAATAAAGAGTATGCCGTTTCACTTTCTATTGGCATTTTGTAAAAATGAATTGTTTTGATTGTTGCTTTTAGGTTAAAAATGAATTAAATTGATGTGTGACAATTTTATTCGGCGCTGCGGTCGGACGGAATATTGTGTTACTATCACTAGACTATCATGTTGCCAGATTTAAAAATTCACCTTCGGCAAGAATCCGCTCGACGCTAGCGCCGGATCAAAATTATCAACAATCGTTTTAATTCAAGTAACTATAATTATCAACAAACAATTTAGAAGGAGGAATAAGGTGTAAAGGTGACCTAGTGAATAAGTGCTTGTGTTTTTGAATAGTTTATTTTGTGAAAAAGAAGGCTGAAAAGTTGCTTTTTTTTGAACTTTGAAGGACCGTAACTTTGTAAATAAGGGAGAGCGCCGCTTTTTTCTTTCGTAATTGTAATCTACGCATCAAAATACGTATGTACACTCAAAAATTTTTTCAAAATCGCCGGGTGTCCTCAAATCGAAAATTTACCAAAAAAAGTTTATGGTGGCCATTTTGACACCAAAAGTTTTATCGAATATTTATTATTACATCTTCATAGTACACTTCGAATACAATAACTTTTTCTTTTCCATTTTTTGATATTCTCCGAAATAACAATTCCATTCGAAAAAAAAAAACGAAAAACAGCATTTTTGGGCAAGAAGGGCAAGTGTGCCCGTAATTTTTTCAACCATTGTATTGTTCCCGATGACAGTTACTTTTTTTCCCATTTAATCGTCTTCGTATCTGTTACGGTTTAGAATATAATAATATTACCACATGATAAAAAAACGGTCTGTATACATAAAATAAATTGTGAAATGAATTCTTCATCACAGTGAGTTTTTTCTAGGTGGACAATGAAAGCCCGCCACAAATGTGTGACAGTGCGTGTCAGACCCGCGAGAGCCTCTTCACGACCCAAGGGTACAGCTCCGGAAACACCACCCCCAGCCACAGCATTCACACGAACTCGCCCCCTGCCCCCTTCAGCACGTTCGGCTACAAGAAGGAGACCAAGTTCAAGGCGGAGGCGAAAATCGAAATGACGCCCAACAACTACGTCGCGAAGCATCAGCAACAAAACAGGAGGCCGTACAGCGTGCAAACGACGAAGTCGGCGCCCGACGTCATCGTCACCCACTGACGAACGCACAAGGCCGAGTGGGAGCCGTACAAGAGGCGGTACCCACGGCTACATTCGGGGGCCATCTCCGCCGCTGTCTTCGAAGATATGTTCGCAGCAGAAGGGACTCAAACGTACGATACTGATTTTTATACATAATATTAAATATATTTGAACGTCTTCTTGTATTGATAACACGGCCGTTTTGGATGAGATTGTTCGAAAGATGTTTTTATTATGAGTGAAAATAAGGGTGTACGTTCATAATATGATTCTATGGTATATTTGGTCCCATTCTCACCTCAGCTGAAGCGCAGTGTATTGCAAATATTATTCAAATACAGGGTCTTTCACGACGATCATTCGTTAGGAATATATGGAGAACGATTCAAAATAAAAACTTGAAATTTTGTGGTAGTGAGTTTAACAAAATGGCCTTCTCAACTAAAACATTTTTAACTTCCAGTCTCTTTGCGTTATACCGGAAGTTGACGGCAACTTTTTCATTTCAAATAGAACACCCTGTATTTTATTACATTTTTGAATTTCTCAGCACATTTTAGGCCCACTTTGTATAACAATGCCTATACCCAAATTTGTTAGTTTTCAAGATATTAGATTTTTTCTGAAAAATTTGTCAGTTACAGCACCACTCCGAAAAACTCATAACTCCTAGACAGTAACAGTTGAAAATGTGAAATTTCACAGAATTACACCTTAAGCATCAAGTCATGTACATATCAATCGAATTTTCGAAAATAATTTACAGGGTGGTCGAAATTTCCACCTAAAACATAACATCGAGAAAACTGATGAAACACGATTTTTTCAAATGGAAACCATACACTTTTCCATTATTTTTGGAACTACGAGAAAGAAAATATCAAATTCGTGAAGAATATCCTATACCTAAAATTCACCCCTGGCAAGATATATCCTATTTTGGAAAATATTTGAAATGTAAATCATTCGAAACAATGTGGTGCTGTTACTGTCAAATTTTTCAGAAAAAAATGAATAACTCGAAAACTAACAGATTTGGGTATAGGCATTGTTATACAGTGTAGGCCTAAAATGTGCTGAGAAATTCAAAACTGTAATAAAATACAGGGTGTTCCATTTGAAATGAGGAAGTTGCCGTCAACTTCCGGTATAACGGAAAAAGACCGGAAGTTGAAAATATTTCAGTTGAGAAGATCATTTTGTAAAACCCATCACCACAAAATTTCAAGTTTTTATTTTGAATCGTTCTCCATATATTCCTAACGAACGCTCGTCGTGAAAGACCCTGTATATATTCTTTGTCTAAACGTGATCGACTGAAAGTGAGTAGGTTATTTTGATATTACTATTTTCACAAAACAATACATTCATTTCTGAATGAATATTTGTTCATACATCATTTCAGAAAAGCTCATGCATAGAAAGTTGTAATAATAGTATTTCAGAATATGGTGCCCACTAAACTACGTATGCAAGCACGATGACATCTTCCTTCATGAAGATGTCATCTGATGGATCGTCAGATAACTCAATTCACGAATATCAAAGGTGAACAAGGCTCCCCAAGTCGGTCATTTGCAAAGCCAGGCTTCAATATCGACTGTCGACGAAGCCCTAACAGCGCTTATACGACCCTACATAGGCTAGACTGAACTACAACTGCATTGCTGGACTTAACCGCCTTAAAAAACAAGCCCGAATAGAGAAGGGCGATTATATCTTCCCATACGAAAACGCCATCTATGGATCGACAGAGAAGTCAATCCTTGAATATCAAAGATAAAGTAGGCTCCCTAAAAGGTCAGATGAAAAGTCAAGCAAAGTGTTAAATAAAAGACATTTTGGATACCGAATAGAATATCTAAACTATGATCCAGTTTTGACATTCACCTCTTCAAATGGCTCTTGTTTTGGAGTAATACTTGTAAATCAATAGAATGCTAGTTTGGCTTTGAAAAGTTTCGAAACAACTATACTGCATAACAAATTCCAGAATACCTTACGCAAAATTCGAGAATCTGAAAAGTTTCTTCTCGAAATATTCTAGAAAATCTTCAAGACATTCGAGAGTGCGAATCCTGATTAGAAAAGAAATAATCTACTTCAGATTGATAACAAAATAACGTTACTTACGAAAATTTTGTTCCATAATACATATCTTCGTTGTATATTCGGTAAAATGTTTCAATCGAACTTAATTATTTTTGTATTCACCAACTCAATGTTAAAATACATATTCGAACTACTGGGTTTTTTCAGTGGCTGAAGAAAAAAGAACATGAATCGATCCATTACCTAACCCTCCGCTAGCAAATAGAAGTCAAAGTTTTTTTGGAATGCGTTCACATTTCTGCCAGTCACTAATGACTTGGTCCTTCTACAATTCTCAGAAGAGTGTTTTTTCGACTTCTTTGAATAACATTCATTAAATGTTTTTACTAATCATTTGACGATAAAGTTTATCAGTAACCGGGTGTCCCAATAATTGCTTGATATATCTATAATGCCTATACATATACAACTTCAAAGAAAAGTAAATGGCCACATTTTGGAATTAGTTTCAGATGCTCAGAATGTTGAGAGTGTAACATTTTTTCGTGAAAGCAAATGATACGCATTTTTTTAATGGAATAAATATTTTATATAATGTGTCATAGTTTTTTATTCAGCGCTGGATTTAAATTTAGCCAAAATGAGCTCTTATCAAATCACTGATATTTTTTGTAAAATTCACAAGTAAACCCTGAATGCTGTTAATGAAATAACTCCAATATACAGGGTGATTCAAATATTACTTTGATTTTCCTCAATTTGAGTTAATATATACGATTTTTCCAAATAGAACATCCTGTATTCTGTATATCAGTTTATCTTTAAGTTTCGCGTTCACAGAAAATTATTTTTTGAAATAATTTCATTAAAAAAACTCAATTTCGGATTATATTTACTACAAATCAATGGAAAATCCTCGCACTAAGATGTCTAAATCTTTTCTGAGAAAACTTTCGGAACACTGAACTGAAGATTCATCTTAGCGGTGTCATTTTCTTGCGATTCTGGACAGTCACCGTCGGCTCAAAAGTTCTGTGAATACATCCATAACGCCTCCACTTTTTTTTAAGGAACTCAGGGTATATGTCATTGGATATATACCCGGTCCTTTGGATTCTTCAATAGGTGGGCAAATTTCTGCCTTCGAATTACTAGCAAAGAGACAGGCATCCCAGCGGCCAGAGTCGCGACGCTCCACAGCGACAATTGGGAATGGTTGACTTGAATATCGATTGGGTTTAATGCTCGTTTCTTGATTTGATCGAGTTGAAGCTCATCCAGCTTCCATGGAAAGTTTTTTCAGGATCAGTTTATGGACCTGCATCACAGGAAGTTTTATTAGTTTGATTTCTGCTAATGTGATAGAATATAGCACATTTTGGCGGAACAATAAGCATATGAAATAATTTCATTTCAGTAAAGCAACATCGTTTTCTTGAAACATTTCGAATGTGATAGTCCTCTTTGATTTCGTGGATGATTTTCTGTATGAGAGCAACAGGTAATTGA
Source organism: Leptinotarsa decemlineata (assembly GCF_000500325.1). Taxonomy (NCBI): domain Eukaryota; kingdom Metazoa; phylum Arthropoda; class Insecta; order Coleoptera; family Chrysomelidae; genus Leptinotarsa; species Leptinotarsa decemlineata. The sequence goes on from NW_019290089.1 coordinate 88,180, forward strand.
CGACAGCTGTCGATCTCCGTTTCGGTCGTCACATAGTCTGGATTGTCCCGGATCAAGAGAATACATTTTTTCTTGTAGATAAAATTTGTTGGGAGGTTAAACACTTTTCTTTTTTGAACTGATATTTTCGTTAAGGAAGGTGGGATACAGCGGATTTTATTATCAATTGGTTTCGAAACTCTGACGAAAATATGACATAAAATTCAACCGCGGAAATGCGTGTTTCTACAACTGAATGAACCTTTAGATTGTCTAGATTATCAAAGATCAATTGAGAATAGCTGTGGGATTGGTAAAGATCGTTGTTTTTTTTTAGTTCACTGATTTTATTTTCAATTGACTTTTGAAAGTAAGTGTCCCAAAACTGGTGTCCCAGTTTTGGGACACCATATTTGGGGCTTCTGATCGACTTTGATCACAACCACCTGAACTTAGAATTAATTTATTGGTTTATCTGTTATGCGTATAGTCAGTATCGAGTTTTTATTACTAGTATGAATGATTCCATTGTCATAGTCGCTTTTTTGTGAATGATTTGATAGTCAAATCAATTCAGCTTCAGTCTCCAACGGACTAATCGGGAATTTGTTTCTTTCAACGACATCAGCCACTGAAGTGGTATATGATCAGTAATGGTTTTGAACTTTTTTTCGACAAGGTATTGTGCAAAATATTTGGTTGTCCCAACTTTGGCTACTCGAAAGTCAAGTAATTTTCGTCTGCAATGTTCGTATGGGATTGGCCTGCCCAACTGGTGAAGTTGGACATTGAGGCAAAAGGGCACCAATCCATGTTACTAACATCTGTATTTGAGTTGAACTTTTTTGTGAAGTCGAGGTATTGTAAAATGGGGTCAATAGAGCTCCAAAGTCTACGAGGGTTTCCATATGGAGAGAGTCATTGATATTTACTTTTGCCCCTTCGTTGGGCAATTTGTATAGAGTTTGGTAGTTTTCGTAAGACTTTGAATGAATTTTCTATGATATCCTGAAAGCCCAGGGTAGCCTTTGATTCCTTCTGTCGTTTCAGGAATTTGAAAGTTCTAAGAAAAAATAATTTTTTTTCTCAGAAACTCATATTTGTCCAATCAGACTTTCGGATTACTTCCACGCAGTTTCTGGAGGATTTGAAATATGGAATTTGAAACCTTTTGCATGAGACGAAACTTATTGTTTCTTTCACAATGATGATATACCGGTATACACTTTTCATTGTGATAATCGTTTTGAAATTGACCCTGTCTAGTTGATTTTTTGAGTCTCAATTTTTCCACTGCTCAACAAAAATACAAATCAAAAACTCTATTCATTTGTATATCAGTTATAATAATATATGCAGTTGTTAGAATTATTCTAAGAAAACTGTATGAGTAACCATACGGAATGTTATTAAATATTACTCTGCTTGCGAAGACATTTTTGAGGTTTTCAAAACTTGACAGGAACTGAGGGCTTCCAAGCATTTTTTTTTCGCAATATTTTTTCAGATCGCTTTCGGTTACTGTCGAAATGCTTATCCCAAATAGTGTGCTTATCGTAAAAATCACACCTATAAGTTTATAACTTAACGACTTGTACACAAAAAAAACATACAATTCCATTTTTCGCGAAATGAGATATACTTTCAATAATTACATTTATTTGCAAATTGAGTTATATTTTCCGATGACAATATCTCTTTTGAGTATTGTTGTTTTCAAATGGCATTATAATAAAGATATATTATTCAGAATGAATTACCTATCTGATTGATTTGAATTACACATATTTATAAATTTGGTCAACAATGGTTGTTATTTTCCGTATATTCGTGGAATTACGAATCTACGGAATTAATTTCAAGAAACATTACATATTCATAGTAGGGACAATGTAACATACAAATTAAAAAAAACATACTAAGAATAATATAACAGATGAAACTAAACAAAAAAACAAATATTTGAAACTACAACACTGTCAATCTTTTTCAAGATATATTGTTTCAGTTGTGTTTTGGATTTCGTGTATTAAAGTTTTTTTTTTATATTGGTAGGTATTTTATTATATAAATTAACTCCATCATGAAAAATGCATTTTTGACCAAATCAACATTTATGTGGTTGTGAAACTATATTTCGTATTTACCATGTATTATGTTCATGAATTAAATTGATTAAGGCGAAACATAATACTGAGTGTTTTATATTATTCTTTAAATCATAAATGAACATGCATATTTTGAAATGGTATATTTCGCTAATATCAAATAATTTTCTAGGTTTATACAGATTGCTGGTCCTCTCTCTATGATTCAACTCATATATACCTTTTATAATTTTTTTGTAACCGTTGTAAAAGTTTCAAATGAGAGGAATTATCTGTTGCCCAAACAGTTAGTACATCTGAAAAATAAAATATAATTAAAAGAGATGTATACTGATAGTTTAATGAAAATATTAACAGATTTGGAATATTCTCGATGAGAAAATGAAGTAGGTGTATTTACTTCAATAAATTCAGATCTATAAATGTGGTTTGTGATCCGCATACTGAGCAGTATACGTGTGAATTAGGCGTAATAGCAATTAGAGGGCAAGCACATCAATTTACCTATAACTTCCAATAAACAGCATGCCGGCAAATGTTGTCTGTGGATGAAATTGAAGTGGTGCTCGATCATCAAAATATTTGAAAAGTAATCATTGGATGAGTAATCTGAAGTACAACTAGTATGTACTATTTAATTTCACAATAAATTCTACCGAAATCAATTTAGTCAGTCTAATCTTCATAATTCATTTAGAGAGTAGGAATTCTCGTCGTGAATTATATTAATTCGCCTCAGTGGCAATACCATTTTGATTTCATATTCAATATGAGGATTGTAATATGGATGAACTCGGAAATGGAGTAGTATTTTTTCTGTAAAGAATACGATTGATAATTTCAAATGAGGTCAAATGATACAGCATTTGATTTTTGACATCTCTGTCGAAATTCACTATCAAGTTCGGAATTTTGATTCCTTCCATTCAGGTTCGAACCTGAAGTTACCAAAATTTTTTATAAAAGAAAATGGTATATTTTTGAAGAATGATTACGTTTTGGAATGTATGGGAAGAACGTTTTTGATTTTCCACTACTTCATCTTCATATGAAGTATGAAAAATATGAGGTGAACTTAGAGAAAATTAACTTCAAAATAAGTTGTTCACAAAGATGTGAAGATCATGCTAAGAAGTGTCTTTTAGACAAAAACTAGAAAAAAGCCCTTTCGAAAATACCTACTACTTCCGTATGAACATTGAAATTCCAAAAAAGTCACTTTTTCACATTCATTTTGTATTCCAAACATTCGTTATGGAATTGGAACAGATATCATTAACAGGAAGGCAACACAATGTAATATATGAAAAAAAAAAACATTGGTGTTATCGTAAAAATTTATTCTTCCGGTGACATAAAGTCATAATCTTATGCAAGAGATGCATGCGTTTTTGCCTTCAGAATTTCGAATAGTTGCTATTAAGGTGTTGGAAATGAGTATTTCCTATCCTAAATTTCAAGAAATACAACTTTCAGTTGGTATATTTTCATGTAAGATTACAAATACTTCTCTGCTGCTGAGATGAATTCCAAGAAAGTATTCAATAATTCTAATCAAGAAATTACTCATTTGTTTCATCCATTAGAATTATGACATCTTTGTAGTCAATGAACCAAAAAATATAACCTAAAACAAAATTCATTTGATAATACTGGAAATCTGAAGATAAGAGATACACGGTGTATAGCCAAAGCTTCTCTGAAGGAGCCAGCCAAAAGACGATGGCTTAAAAAGCCGAAAAAATAAACAGTTTGGAAAGATGACCACGAATGCCTACATTTCTACTAATCTTAGATTCACAAGAATTTTTTCTTGCTTCGCAATAGAAAATTGAAAATAATTAATATAATCACTTTTTAGCGAATCTGTATTGTAACGAATTAAAGAATTAACTGTCTTAAACAAATTTATTTTAACAATACTTCACTATCACAACTAATTTATTTACACCACTCAGTAACTAACGCTTAATTTATCTTCACCGTTTGTTAACCGCTCGATTCGCTTTCTTGGTACAGACTACTCTTCGGGACGAAGAGCGACGTTTTTATATCGTCAACGAACGTTCCGGATCCCTCTGCGGATTTCGGGACTCATCCGGAGTTTTTACGGTATTTCGCAATGCGTCATGCGTTTGCTGACTGGGACATCGGTCAGGGCCGGCTTCAGATTCATTACAGTATATATAAGTATTTATATATAAATGGCCTACGAACTGACAAAAGAACGTTGTATCCATCATTTGAATCGACTAAATAAATCTCAAAGCAAACTTCATGAGGTGTTAAAAGTTGAAAAAGATTTGTCGACATAATATCTACTTTTAGGTTTCAAAAAGGTGTTTGTTATTGCATTCTACAGATATATTAGGATTATCGACAAAAATATCATCATTGAGAAACGAAAATATTCTGAAATACTTTACAAACAATTCTCAGAATTAATTTGTCAATATTCTTCCGGTTATAATTCGATGAACACACTCGATCTAAGAGAAACGCTAAGTGAACAATCACCAACTCTCATCCAGAACATCCGTGATTATTATGAGCAGAGGCTATGTTTTTGTTGGAGTTTGTGACAATCACAAAATGTTTGTTATTTGGATCGCTGTATAAGAAGAGAATTTATAAATTCATTATCATTGTATTTTCGTGTTTTATTGGGCCAGAATGGAATTTCCCAAAATCCCCTTCTCATAATTTCATAAGAGATCTCTCTCTAGTCAGTTGAACAGAAATGGTAGGTACATCGTTTAGAGACCAATTTCGTAACTGTTTTCAATAGGTTAATTTTTTCAGTTATTCTCAATGAAACCAAAATGCCATATTTAACAAATGTATAAAGTATACCGTTAACAAAAATTGGAAAGTTAATTTTCGTGAATGTTGAACTAGTTTTCTAATTCATAAAGTTACGTATATATCTAGACTGACGATCTTATTCATCAGTAGAATTTTGAAGTAGAGTATATAAAGTGTATGTATATAGGTATATAAAGTGTATGGTGTATATTTGATGTTATAAACAACGTTGGAAAAATTCAGTTTCAAACTTTGGTGGCGTTAGTGTATCTCTGAATCTTATATTTACATTATGAATTTCAGAGCGAAATTTGATTTTACTATGCAGATAGGAGGGTTTTTTTTCATAATTATGATTTCGTGGAACAAAGAAGCAACATGAAAAGTTTCATCTTCTCCATATTCAACTAACCAGCAGTAATTATTCAATTTGAAATTCTTTTGCGTCAACAAACACCATATATAAGTCTTAGCCTGGAGTTTTGAATTTTTTGTACTTTTGAAAACGATTTTTGATACATATTAGGGCCATAAACGCAATGGGTAAAATTAAAAATTCACAAAACTAATGATTCACACAAAAATAGTTTTATATCCGTCGTTGAAGAATGCCTGGCTCCGTATAATTTTCTCAGGGATAGATAGGATCTCTAAACAAGTTCATTTGTGTGTTTTTCGAATCTCGAATCACACCAAAATTTTGTGTGTGTTCTACAAGAGCTGATTAGTCACTATCAATAGTAATTGTTGAGACTCTCACTGTCAATTTCATCTTTTAATTTGTCCCGACATAATTTATATATAAAGTCTGAACTTTCAACTTGGGACAAAGTTGTTGTAGACCGAAAACACAATCGTTTTTCGTTTCCTCGTGTCAGTTATCGAACAAGTCACTTCAAATGAAAATCGATTCCACAGAGATGAAAACCAATACATATAAAGAAAAGCTTTTCACGAACCACTCTACTTTTTCCCAAATAAATTCAATTTTAATCATCCACAACTGACAGAGGCAGACGGGATCATTATCTTCATATTCCACTCGTTCACTACGATCTTCAGAGGATAAAAAGTACTCTGAATATGTATGTTCCATGAAAGTGTTGATTCCAGTGAGAAACGCATTAGCGTTTTTATTTTGAGATTTTTGAAATTTGAAGAGAATAAGATCCCCAGTGAACTGATATTTTCCTTACAACTCAAGTGTTTTACTTCTGGAAAGGACGATAGTATAACTCAAAATTTGTAAGCTGAACAAATTATATGTTAGAATTCTAGTAAGAAATGTTTTACTTGCATTCTCCTTTTCAGTTTGTACACCATCCACTGGAATGTCGCTTATTATCAAATATCTAAATCGGTTCAACAAAATTACCATCACGCCGTCGCCATAGCTAGGCGTGGGCACAAAGTCAACTATTGAAAATATTCATTTTTTCAGACTGGTGACAATAATCAAGGTTAATGAAAGAAATATTGAAAGTTTTAAAAAATCTGTAATATCATACAATCTACATTATGTTGCAGAAAATGTTTTTGAGAAGAACCACTTTCACCTATATTAATTTGTTACACTGATGACGTATTCATTTTGTGACACCTCATATCAAATATACTATGGAGAAAATAACTTTTGTCTAATTTTTGCTAAAATTTTTATTTATTACGACCGGTTTCGGTTTATTAAACCAGGTATACTAACTGCAGATACCTGCAGGTGGTATACAGTCCTGCAGGTACCTATCTGTACTTTTATTGTATTAGTTTGAAAATGTCCCTCTAGGACGAANATCATGAAACATTGTCAATCACCTTCAAACAAAAGTTCAGTTTACTCATGTGGATTTGAGTCAACTTGGGAATGATTTAACACACCGAAACCGGTCATAACAAATAAAATTGAACGAAAGTTATTTTCTCTATCCTTCATTTACCTATAATACTTTTACTACATATTACGTTTTTATTTATATTTCCCACCCGCCTCATCCTGACCTGTTTTATCCTGTCAGTTTTCTCATTTCGTTCTATCCGGTCAGTATATATGTATAATTGTCAAATTTACTATCGAGTATGTCAATAATCATTCGATTCATATGAATTTCCGGGATACAGCGGATTTTATTATCAATTGGTTTCGAAACTCTGACGAAAATATGACATAAAATTCAACCGCGGAAATGCGTGTTTCTACAACTGAATGAACCTTTAGATTGTCTAGATTATCAAAGATCAANGTCTCCAATCCCTCTTTTTATTGTATATCATATATTCCTTTTTCCATGAAACAGCCTTCTGACGGCAAACCTTGGTTCAACAAATTGGAAACAAGCTGTTGCCTTCGAAAATATCGCCTATCGGCAGCGGTGCAAAAATCGCAGTGCGGAAACTAGGTTTGTTAATGCTCGCAGCAGCTGCAAACTTATGACGAATAAAAGCAAAGAACTTCACAATAACAGAATCAGGGATGAACTGCTTGCCAATCCCTATGGGTCTAGATCCTTCTGGTCGTTAGCTAAAACTGTTAATCAGAACTTCACAAAATCCACAATTCCACCACTAACACAAGCGGATAGTTCAATTGCAACAAGAGCCATAGAAAAGGCAAATGTACTAGCTGTAAAATTGGCGTCCCACTCCAGTCCGTTTTCTGGGAAAAGCACACCCACTATTCCCACACTGAAATCCACAATACCGGAAATTACTTTTCGACAGCGTCTACTAGTCAGTCGAATTTTGGAACAGCTCAATAACATCAAGGCGTCTAGCCCTGATGAAGTGCCCGTCATCGTACTTGGAAAGTGTGCAAATGAACTCGCACCAGTATTTTGCAGAATGTTCAACCTGTCTTACAAGAAAGGGGCTATTCCTTCTTGTTGGAAGATTACTCGCATTCAGCCTATTCCCAAGAAGGGTAAGAAAAATCTTCCAAGTAACTATAGACCAGTTGCTTTGTTATCAGTGATATCAAAAATCATGAAGAAAGTCGTAAACCACCATATTCTCAAATATTTGGAAAGCTTCAACATCTTGAGCGATCATCAATATGACTATTCGAATATGACGAAATCGAAAAACATGGAGAATCAAGAGCTTTTTCACTTGATACTTCTAAGACCTATGACCGTGTGTGGCATGAGGGTTTGCTGGCCAAACTTCGATGCTATGGCTTGTCGGATAATTTTGGTGTATGGCTCTCCAGCTTCCTGAAAGAACGTGGTTGTCGATGCATATCTCTCGAATACTTTCACCATCAACGTTGGTGTTCTCCAAGAATCAATATTGTCCCCTACGCTCTTTTTATTGTATATCAACGACTCATTGGAAAAAAAACAAGAATCCAATATATTGGTTTGCTGATGACAGCACAGTTGTCTTGTCATTCCATTTGGATTCCAGGACATCGGCTATGGAAGCACATCTTCACCGGCAGCAGGAGATTGCATATCTTAATGAGGGTCTAGAAGTGATTTCGAAATGGGGTTAAAGTCACCAGATTCGAGGCATCGATTCTCTCCAAGAAGGTAAATGTCTCCAAACCGGATATAATAATGTCGGGTCAGACGATAAGTTTCTGCTTTCTGCTTCGATAAGTTTGTTGGGGGTTGAAATGGACATCAATATGTCTTGGCACAATCATGTCGCTGGAATTGCGAAGGCTGCTTCTCAAAAACTTGGAACACTATTCCGAACCAGAAAACTGTATACACTTCAGCAACTTTTGATGCTTTATAAAGCTCAGATAAAACCTTCTTTGGAGTATTGTTCTCATTTATGGAGCTCTGCCCCCAAACATACCCTGAAGTTGCTGGATTCCATCCAGAAAAGAGCCATCCGCCTGATTGTAGACGCAGACATCACGTGTAACTTTGATAACCTTGAATATCGAAGAAAGGTTGGAGATCTGTCTCCATACTTTCACTTGAGGTGTTCAAGTGACTTGGCACATTTGATTCCACCAAGAGCGGTACATATCAGAAATATGCGACGAATTGTGGCTGCTCATCGTTTTGAGATTCAACTCAGTACATCTCGAACTCCACTGTTTGAGAACTTTTCCATCTGAAGAACTGCGTTTATGTGGAATAAAGTTCCTGTGAAAAAAAATCTCTGAAATTGCTGAAAAAAAAAACGAATATTTGTTTCAAGTCATAGACTAGATTTGAACTCACGCCTGGTGAGGCCGTGTTTTTTCGCCGATAACGACTTGCGCATTAACCCACTCGGCCAATAAACCAACTGATAACAACGAAATATATTAACACTAATGAGCCGAGTTCTCAAGTCAAACTGTGTGAGGAAATTATTCAATGTTGGCGATCCTTATAAGTATTATATTGTCACCAATTCTTGATACGTGTACAAAATTTAAAATAGTTCTGTCCGTTTAAATTTAGTCAAAATCAAGTCCAAGAAGTCGGTTACAAACAAACATACAAGTGAGGCTAATAAAAGCGTGTTGAAATAGTAATCAATATTTGAATAATATCAAATATTCGGCTAGAATGTGTTAATGCATCATCCAATTCTCTGGAATATTTTTCAGTTTTGCTGAAATATCTAATGCTGCGTTCGAATTATGATAGAATGAAAGTAAGTGTCCCAAAACTGGTGTCCCAGTTTTGGGACACCATATTTGGGGCTTCTGATCGACTTTGATCACAACCACCTGAACTTAGAATTGATTTATTGGTTTATCTGTTATGCGTATAGTCAGTATCGAGTTTTTATTACTAGTATGAATGATTCCATTGTCATAGTCGCTTTTTTGTGAATAATTTGATAGTCAAATCAATTCAGCTTCAGTCTCCAACAGACTAATCGGGAATTTGTTTCTTTCAACGACATCAGCCACTGAAGTGGTATATGATCAGTAATGATTTTGAACTTTTTTTCGACAAGGTATTGTGCAAAATATTTGGTTGTCCAAACTTTGGCTTCTCGAAAGTCAAGTAATTTTCGTCTGCAATGTTCGTATGGGATTGGCCTGCCCAACTGGTGAAGCTAGACATTGAGGCAAAAGGGCACCAATCCATGTTACTAACGTCTGTATTTGAGTTGAACTTTTTTGTGAAGTCGAGGTATTGTAAAATGGGGTCAATAGAGCTCCACAGTCTACGAGGGTTTCCATATGGAGAGAGTCATTGATATTTAACGTTTGTTTGAAGGTGATTGACAATGTTTCGTGATGAATTTCACTAGTTCGGACTTCCATTGTCTATTATATTGTCTATATACGGGACAGTATCTGAACCACGAATCCAACCACCATCAATCGACAAAAAAGGGGAATCATCANCTCTTGAAACAGCTATTTTCATATGGACATTGAATAACACGAGAGAAAAATACTTTCGAAACGAATACTTTTATATGAACACTGTATTATACGAAAAACACTTTTCTTTATTCCGTTTGTATTCCAAACATTCCTTATGGAATTGAATCAGATATCATTCACAGGATTCCTACACAATATACTAAATTAATGAGGTGAAATTTGACTTACATGGAACACTGTCATTCTTACTGGTGGACATCCGATGTTTCGCCGTGAGACACTTGCCTCATCAGCTCTTCAGTACCAAATCAGGATACCATTATAAGAAAAACTCTCATTTCATTCATGTCACGGAATGAGTTCAAACTACTCATGTTATCGATGACAGTGCGTAATGACTTTCATTCGCTCATTTGATTGAATCCCAGTCATAGGAATCTTGTTTGATTCGAAATTTTTATATTTTTAGAAGTTTCTGGGATTTTTTTCCCGCTTGGGGCTTCGTTCACGAGATGGAGCTGTTACTAGTTACTTTCCCATAGACGAAAGTTTCATACATACAATTGATCCCCGTTAAAATTATTCGAGTTCCAGGCACTTTTCTAATTGGATCAGATCTTTCCTGTTGTGATGAGAGGTAATAATGATGATGATGATGAAGTGATGAACGAGAAAAATCTGCTAGACTAACCTCGGTGAGGTATTCTGCATAAATATCTGTCGAATAAAATCCAATAACCAGCTTGGTATTAGCCGTAGAAGTAGTTGATATTCAGTAGGCATTCACCAAAACCTACGATGTAGGTGTAGAAGCTGAATATCTCAAGTTTTTTTCGAAATATTCATTTTCTAGTACGTATTTATCTCTTCTTGATAGAGTTTCTAGACACAGAATGAATGGATATTACTGGAGTTTTTTCTCAACACCAAATCGTTATTTTCAACACCGCGACACGTGTTTCGTTTCCTCTTCAAGAGGAAGAATAAACTATAAACTAACGCGAAGCTAACGCTATTTATTCAGGTAAACCCTGAAGGTGTACCACCCATACAGATATACCACCCTAAATTAATTTTACAATTTTGCCTTATCTATTATTTTACGTTATATGTTCAACTGTATATTATAAAACAATTTTCAGCTATATGAAATTAATTTCACAATATTGCCTATCTAAACTTATTATTTGCATTGTGTCCTTATGTAGTAATCAGTAAACCCAACAATATTATCTTAACAAGCTATATAGTATAGATGTCGANCCGCCGCTGCCGCCCTAGTTGGAATATTTGAAAATCCTTATTCTTATTGCACATCTACAACATAAAACGAACCTACATACAAAATTTTAGCCTCCAAAAATATAGCGGTACGTAGAAACAGTGATAAATAGTTAAGTTCATTTTATAAACGCGCCTATTTCCTGCGGCTGGCTCCCCAGTTGGAATCATCAAAATCTTTTCTCATTTCACATCACAACATAAAACGGACCTACATACAAAATTTTGGCCTCTGAAAATATAGCGGTACGGAGAAACAGTGAACAAAGTAACTCTATTTTAATAATTCGTACTGGAATCTCTGGCGTAAAATGAATGTATTGAAATCACTTTCCCAACACCAGAACAAAAATTAACGTATCGCCTGATGACGCTAACTTGGTTCGCGAAACGCGCGTCGAAAGACCGTAATTTTTGGTTCTGGTGTTGAGAAAGTGTTTCCAATAAATAACTTCATTTTATGAATGCTCCTTTTTCCCACGGCTAGCGTCCCAGTTGGAATATTCAAAAATCATTTCTCATTCCATATCTACAATAAAAAATGCTATCCAATGGTATAAATAATAATTGTACAGGGTGAAGCAATAATTGTGAAACTTTGGCACAAATGGAATATTTAATGAGGTTTTTGTTGAACTGAAAATTTATTGAAAATGTCAAATAAGTAAATGTTCAAAGTGGGTTCCGTTGTTTTGTTAACAATAATATAGCCCATTTTCAAATTCTGCACGAACTTTGGCAAATGTTGTTTTAGTAAAGGCGCGACATACTTGCGTAATTCTTTCTTGCAATTCCCCAAGTGACGCAGGTTGAGTTTTATAAACAATTGACTTGAGGTGACCCCCCAGAAACAAGTTAGGTGGCGCCAAGTCTGGTGACCTCGGTGGCTACTCAATGGGACCTCTCCTTCCAATCCATTTGTTCGGATAATCAGTATCCAACCAGTGCCTAACTGGAGCTGCATAGTGAGGAGGTGCTCTATCTTGTTGGAAGTGCAGCAAATCTTCGTCTACAGTTAGGTTGCTTTGGTCGTCCCTTTGGTGCTCTGATTCATGCACAATTGAAGGTTCGATGGTGTTCTCCAGCATATCGAGATTAATGTCGCCACTTAAATTGCCTGGTATGAACAAGGAACCAATTATAGCATCGCCTAATATTCCTGCCCAAACATTCAGTTTTTCAGGATATTGAGTGTGACCTTCTCTGAATCGATGAGGGTTCGCATCACTCCAGTTCCGACAGTTTTCTTTATTCACATTACCATTCAGCATAAAAGTACATTCATCACTGAAACAAATATTTTTTTACATTCTCGGTTCAATGTGAATTCTTTCAGTCATGCGTTCACAAAACTCAATTCGTCGGTCTGGATCATCATCGCCTAGTTCTTGAAGAATTTGTGTTTCGTACGGGTGAAACTTATGTAATTTCAACACCTTTCAAACCGACTCATGTGAAAGTCCTGTCACTGCAGATACTTGACGTGTTGATGCAGTAGGCTCCATTGCAAAATTTCCAAGGACCTCAATTTGGGTTGCTTCATTCAGTAATCTTGGGGCATTCCTTTTTTTGTTTTGCACTGATCCCGTTTCTCTAAACTTTTCAACTAAATCACGGACGTACACGTGAGTTACATTTTTGTCCGGATGCCTTTCATGAAATATTTGAGCTGTTTTTGAATAACACTGGTTCTGGGAAGCAAATATGAAAATTATCTCCACGCGCTCAGGTATACTGTAAACCATCGTGACAACTATAGCTGAATGACAGTATAGATTGTCTCAAACCAAAAAGTATAGATCTTTCCAACTTGTTTTTCAAAAACGGCAAATTAAGTTTTTATTTAACAAAATAAGTATCGACGGACACTTATCCTTTGAAATAATAGTCCGGGATGTAGCATTACAAATAAAAAAGTCATAGTAAGCCGGCTGATACTAAAGTTCATGCAGACTTTGACAATAGGCTGTATTATTATTTACAAAACAACGGAACCCACTTTGAACATTTACTTAATTGACGTTTTCAGTAAATTTGTAGTTCAACAAAAACCTCATTAAATATTCCATTCGAGCCAAAGTTTCACAATTATTGCTTCACCCTGTACAATTGTTATTCATACCATTGGATAGCATTTAAGAAATATGCGACGAATTGTGGCTGCTCATCGTTTTGAGATTCAACTCAGTACATCTCGAACTCCACTGTTTGAGAACTTTTCCATCTGAAGAACTGCGTTTATGTGGAATAAAGTTCCTGTGAAAAAAAATCTCTGAAATTGCTGAAAAAAAAAACGAATATTTGTTTCAAGTCATAGACTAGATTTGAACTCACGCCTGGTGAGGCCGTGTTTTTTCGCCGATAACGACTTGCGCATTAACCCACTCGGCCAATAAACCAACTGATAACAACGAAATATATTAACACTAATGAGCCGAGTTCTCAAGTCAAACTGTGTGAGGAAATTATTCAATGTTGGCGATCCTTATAAGTATTATATTGTCACCAATTCTTGATACGTGTACAAAATTTAAAATAGTTCTGTCCGTTTAAATTTAGTCAAAATCAAGTCCAAGAAGTCGGTTACAAACAAACATACAAGTGAGGCTAATAAAAGCGTGTTGAAATAGTAATCAATATTTGAATAATATCAAATATTCGGCTAGAATGTGTTAATGCATCATCCAATTCTCTGGAATATTTTTCAGTTTTGCTGAAATATCTAATGCTGCGTTCGAATTATGATAGAATAGATGCATGAAAAAAAAGATTTGAAACTTTTTATGTTTTTACCACTTTCATATGTTACTAACGTTACTGCAATTCCGTCCTATAAGGACATTTTCAAACTTATACATTTAACAATGGTTGATTACATTAGCCCTTATATAGCACCCCGGTAGGTTATAATAGAGGTTCTTGGCTTGATTGAGTACCTAAATTTCAATGGATGTAGCCGTTACTACGTGGTAGTAAATCATAATGAATAAAAGAGAAAAGAAACTTTCTATATTTTTTACGACTTTTATTTCTAACTAACGTTACTGCAGTTTCGTCCTATACGGAAATTTTCAAACTTATACAATAAACTTACAATGATTCATTACATTCGCCATTATATACTACCCCTGTAGGTTCATATAGAAATAGAGGTACTCAACTTGATTGAGTATCTGAATTTACAGTTCACAATGCGGATGTGCCAATTTAAAAAACGACTAGTAAACTAAATCGAGTTGATCATTTAACAGGTTGCACCCGCAATGTTTATGCTTGTGGATTTCCAAGGATTCTAAATAATTGAGTTTAAAACCCTTCCTGGCATAGTGCAGAATTTCCGTATCGTTTAGATTCGGAAACTTTTGGTTGAATGCCAAGGAATGGTTTGAAAACCAAGTTGTAGTGGAACTTTAGAAGAAAGGTCTTTTCAAAGTCCCGCTGGGTTTAGGTTGAAGGTGGGTTCAACAGAGAGATACCAGAATTGAGAGGTTCGAAAAGAAAGTTTATTCTTGGGTTTGTTTGAATATAACAGAGCTAAAACAATAGAACTTTTCGTTAATAGAATAGAAGCAATATTTAAACAGACTAGACTCACCCTGAACCAGGTAACAACTCAATATTTTGATAAAAATATCTAGGTTTACGCACACTAAGGCTTCTAACATAATATATTCAGTGAACTAAAAGAATTTTTTGTTTTTTAAATTTTTGATTTTTTAGTGATTTTGCAGTTATGTTTGAATCCTTACTAAGTTTCGTTGCCACCTCCTTTTTGGTTATAAAGGTACATAGTCTTTTATGTGGAGGAAATCTATTTAAATTCAAAAACATAACCTAAATACTTGTTTTCAGTTTGGGAAAGCCAGCATCTTCTCGCTGAAGATTATAATGAAATCTTTGCTCACAGAAGTCTGTTGGAGAGCCTTCAACTCTCCTAGCTTTGAGTTTTATAGTTGAGTAATCGTATCATTATTAACTGAAAACCATCAAATGTATTTTCATTGTTTTCAATTCGCTATGAAATTTGAAAGAAACTTAACCTCATTCTCTTGTAGAAGAACTGTTTTGGCAGGGAGTTGACTAATTACGTCATGAATGAGAAGGCATACTTGAATATCACTTTATCGAATATCACTTTTCAGTTCACAGTTCACGCAAGATGTGTTTCACCATACAAAAACTTTTTCGAGCGTGTTCAGTATAAACTCGTATCGCGGTTTTGTGAATTGTCAAGTGAAAATTCGTCAAAGTGTAATTCAGTTATGATGAATTTTCATCAAGTGTCGGTCAGTACCATCACATATATTAATGAGATGTAGTCACCACTACAAAACCATAGAATATTCAATAATCCATTAGCATCTTTCGATCTGAAGGCAGTTCTAACAGTTTTGTGGTTTGTTATCAAGCACTTGACAAACTGATTTATGATAGTTTTTTAAAATTGATGGCTGCGCAACTATACTCTATCATTTAATTTTATCGTTGGAATGGACTCCACAGAAGGGCTCAAGGAATGGGTCCTTTCGCCATGCTTCTTCAGTAACTGGGATCCTTTGATACTGTTAGAGCACTCGGATATAGGAAGGAAGTCGATATTCAATTCACGAGCGCA
This sequence comes from Leptinotarsa decemlineata, assembly GCF_000500325.1. Lineage (NCBI taxonomy): Eukaryota > Metazoa > Arthropoda > Insecta > Coleoptera > Chrysomelidae > Leptinotarsa > Leptinotarsa decemlineata. The sequence goes on from NW_019290089.1 coordinate 104,249, forward strand.
ACTTTCTTTCACTTCTTCAGGTACCATATTATCTGCTATCATACATGCGATATATTTCAACTGAACCATCGGATCTTTAACCAGTTCTATCACACATGAATGTATTATATTTGCAAAACATTCAAGAGCATCGTGCTGACACTGGAATCCTATATTTCCATCAGATGCGATAGTCTGTGCTTTGCCTGAAAGACCTTTCATGTTCAGCATACCGTTTTTGGAAATTTTGGCCACATTGTCTCACATAAACACTATTACATTCCAGACACTTAAGCTTATAAACTCCAGATTTTTCCAACTTATCGACCTTATCTTTGGCATTGAAAAGGAAATGAGATAACCTGGCATGTGGTCTGAATGCCACTTGCACATTGTTTTTTCTGAAGAAACCCGCAATTATCTCTGTTCTTTTTCCAAAATATGTTAGCGTTACCCATTTCTTGATTTCTAGTTGTTTGACCTGAGGGTATATTGAACTGTAAGTGAATTTTCGGCTTTATTGTTTCCTGACCAACTTCTGGATAGGATCTGCGTTGAAACCATTATTATGACCTATCTGTGTAATTATATCAATTTCCCTAGTTAGATTGTTAGCAGATAGTGAAAATGCTCTGTGCAACATTGAATTATAGGCTGCTAATTTATGACTGTCTGGATGAAAAGAATCGTTTGGGATGGTGATGTCTGTATAGCTAGGTTTTCTGAAAACATTGAACTCAAATTTATTCTGATTGTGTGTAATGGCCAGGTCTGAGAAATTTATCTGTTTCTCTATCTCTGTTTCGAATGTGAACTGAGTGTTGCTATTGAGATTGTTCATGAATGTAATGCGAATGTAGGCGAATATAATGAATCATTGTTAGTTTATTGTATAAGTTTGAAAATGTCCATATAGGACGAAACTGCAGTAACGTTAGTTACAAATGAAAGAGGTAAAAACAGATAGTTTAATTTCTTTTTTCTTCATTACCTAAATTTTGTTTGCTAGTTGCAATGTGGATATGCTAATGTGAAAACCGGTGAGTAAACTAAATCAATTTGATTATTTAACAGGTTGTACTCGCAATGTTTATGCTTGTGAATTTCCAACTCAATTATTTAGAATCTTTGGAAATTCACAAGCATACACGTTCTGGGTGCAACCTATTAAATAATCAAATTGATTCAGTTCACTAACCGGTACAATTTGATTATTTAACAGGTTGTACTCGCAATGTTTATGCTTGTGAATTTCCAACTCAATTATTTAGAATCTTTGGAAATTCACAAGCATACACATTGCAGGTGCAACCTACTGAATGATCAAATTGATTTACTTCACTAACCGGTTTTCAAATTAGCATATCCGCATTGTCACTAGTAAACAAAATGTAGGTACTCAATCAAGCCAAGTACCTCTATTATTACCTACCGGGGTGCTATATAAGGGCTAATTTAATCAACCATTGTTTAATGTATGAATTTTAAAATGTCCTTATAGGACGAAACTGCAGTAACGTTAGTTACTAATAAAAGTGGAAAAAAGATAGAAAGTTTCAATTCTCTTTTCTTCATTATGATCTTCTACCACGTAGTAACGGCTTCATCCATCAATTCATAATAGATTTAGTCTGTGAGTGATATATCATTTGTGATATACAATCAATCCATTGATCCATGTATTCTAACAAATAAACCTCAATGCTCTATTTCGTTTCGAAATTGAGGATGAATCCATATCTGACTCGAATTTATGATATAGAATCTACTGAATCATTCTCTTTGATATTTTTCTTGTTCAGTTTCTGAAAGGAAAACGATGTCATATTGCATTCAATAAATTCGTTATTACTAGCATCCATTTCACGCCAGCAGATAAAGGGATATGTGCACCAGCATTTTCGGTAAACGAACTACAATTTATTTCGTTCAACTGAAGTTTCAATAAGCTTCAGCGGAGCGTGAAACTAGGTCTCATACGATGTACACGAATACTGTCAATAGAAATACCTGACTTTATTCACCTAATTGTGCCGATAGTTGGTGGAAATAATGTTAGCTTCACAATGATATACGAGCGATTTTTATGACAAATGATTGCACATTTAGCTTACACTATATCCAATGAGAGAATAATTTCCATACTCTTTACGTTTTTATATCAATATCGATAGCTCAATTAAATTGTTACATTTGTCTGCCTATAGTTGACGATATTTCTTATTGAATTTCATAGGATCAAACATTCTTTGTCTAAAAATCGTTCGAATTGAGAAAAGATAAATGAATGCAGTCTTCAGAGTATTGGTATAGTCGAAGTAACCTTTATTGTGAATACTAGCTATCGGCATTTCGAAATATGGAAGACCTGAAAAATCAGCAGTTGCCCATCATATTTTGCATTAAGATCAGTTAGACAAGTTAACAACAACAGGCAACTAGATGCCTATGAGAGTGTGGAAGTAAGTGAACACAATAATATTATGAATAACGATGACAGACCTATACCAAATAGCATACTATGTAGCTTGTTAAAATAATATTGTTGGATTCACTGATTACTACATAAGGACACATTGCAAAAAATAAGTTTAGATAGGCAATATTGTAAAATTAATTTAGGGTGGCATACCTGTATGAGTGGTACACCTGTAGGGTTTACCTGTATAGCATAAATAGCGTTAGCTTCGCGTTCGTTTATAGTTTAATCTTCCTCTTGAAGATGATCACTTGGTGATCGAAACACGTGTCAAGATGTTAAATATAACAATTTGATGTTGGGAAAAAACTCCAGTAATATTCATTACTACACCAAAGGTTCCAAACAGTGCATCATAAGTACAGAATGAATGGAGTAATAAAATCAACAGTATCAAATTATTAGAATAAATTAGGCAAAAAGGTGAAATGCTAAAACTGAAAGAAAGATAGCGAAAGGTTGAATACAGAATATGAAATGTGGAAAATATGTGAAAGCTGATTTGTTAAAAATACAAATTATTATGATGATTTCAAATTAAGTTTCAATTGAGGTTATGCACGACCGTTTTTTGATAATGACTGACGAAATTCATTCACTCATTAGGCCTACTAGCGACCCTCCCCGACACCGCACGGGTGCAATGGTGATAATAAATATAAATTCCCCACCGGAAATTTGAAGGCATGGAGAAACAGTGATGAACACGCCTTTTTTCCCCGACGCTGCCGTCCTAGTTGGAATATTCAAAAATCCTTTCTTATTGCACATCTACAACATAAAACGAACCTACATACAAAATTTTAGCCTCCAAAAATATAGCGGTACGGAGAAACAGTGATAAAATAGTTAACTTCATTTTATAAACGCGCATATTCCCTGCGGCTGGCTCCCCAGTTAGAATCATTGAAAATCCTTTCTCATTTTACACCACAACATAAAACGGACCTACATACAAAATTTTGGCCTTTGAAAATATAGCGGTACGGAGGAACAGTGAACAAAGTAACTTTATTTTAATAATTCGTACTGGAATCTCTGGCATAAAATGAATGTATTGAAATCACTTTCCCAACACCAGAACAAAAATTAAGGTATCTCCTGAGGACGCCAACTTGGTTCGCGAAACGCGCGTCGAGAGACCGTAATTTTTGGTTCTCGTGTTGGGAAAGTGTTTCCAATGAATAACTCCATTTTATGAATGCTCCTTTTCCCCTCGTCCCAGTTGGAATATTCAAAAATCATTTTTCATTCCATATCTACAATAAAAAATGATATCCCATGGTATAAATAAGTATTGTACAGGGTCAAGCAATAATTGTGAAACTATGGCACAAATGAAATATTTAATGAGGTTTTTGTTGACCTGCAAATTTATTAAAAATGTCAATTAAGTAAATGTTCAAAGTGGGTTCCGTTGTTTTGTAAACAATAATACAGCCTATTTTCAAATTCTGCATGAACTTTGGCAAATGTTGTTCTAGTAAAGGCGCGACATACTTGCGTAATTCTTTTTCGCAATTCCCCAAGTGACGCAGGTTGAGTTTTATACACAATTGACTTGAGGTGACCCCACAGAAACAAGTCAGGTGACGCCAAGTCTGGTGACCTCGGTGGCCACTCAATGGGACCTCTTCTTACAATCCATTTGTTCGGATAATTATTATCCAACCAGTGCCTAACTGGAGCTGCATAGTGAGGAGGTGCTCTATCTTGTTGGAAGTGCAGCAAATCTTCGTCTACAGCTAGGTTGCTTTGGTCGTCCCTTTGGTGCTCTGATTCATGCACAATTGAAGGTTCGATGGTGTTTTCCAGCATATCGAGATAAATGTCGCCACTTAAATTGCCTGGTATGAACAAGGGACCAATTATAGCATCGCCTAATATTCCTGCCCAAACATTCAGTTTTTCAGGATATTGAGTGTGACCTTCTCTGAATCGATGGGGGTTCGCATCACTCCAGTACCGACAGTTTTGTTTATTCACATTACCATTCAGCATAAAAGTACATTCATCACTGAAACAAATATTTTTTACATTCTCGGTTCAATGTGAATTCTTTCAGTCATGCGTTCACAAAACTCAATTCGTCGGTCTGGATCATCATCGTCTAGTTCTTCAAGAATTTGTGTTTTGTACGGGTGAAACTTGTAATGTAATTTCAACACCTTTCTAACCGACTCATGTGAAAGTCTTGTCACTGTAGATACTTGATGTGTTGATGCAGTAGGTTCCATTGCAAAAATTCCAAGGACCCCAATTTGGGCTGCTTCATTCAGTAATCTTGGGGCATTCCTTTTTTTGTTTTGCACTGATCCCGTTTCTCTAAACGTTTCAACTAAATCACGGACGTACACGTGAGTTACATTTTTGTCCGGATGCCTTTCATGAAATATTTGAGCTGTTTTTGAATAATACCGGTTCTGGGAGGCAAATATGAAAATTATCTCTACGCGCTCAGGTATACTGTAAACCATCGTGACAACTATAGCTGAATGACAGTATAGATTGTCTCAAACAAACCAAAAATTATTGACTCTGACAGAACCTAAAAAACTGATCTTTCTAACTTGTTTTTCAAAAACGGCAAATTAAGTTCTTATTTAAGAAAAAAAGTATCGACGGACACTCATCATTCAAAATAATAGTCCGGGAGGTGGCATTACAAATAAAAAAGTCATAGTAAGCCGGCTGATATTGAAGTTCGTGCAGACTTTGACAATAGACTGTATTATCATTTACAAAACAACGGAATACACTTTCAACATCTACTAAATTGACGTTTTTAATAAATTTGTAGTTCAACAAGAACCTCATTAATATTCCTATTAAGCCAAAGTTTCACAATTATTGCTTCACCCTGTACAATTATTATTAATACAATTGGATAGCATTTTTTATAATATTTTCAATAATGTATCACAAGTAGGGGTTTGCATTTTAAACTTTTCGAGTTTTGGTGGGTGGGGCCTAGGGGGTTGATGGGGGTGAGTTCTCTTTCATGTCACTTTAGTTCCCCCTTACTATCCTAGAAACTGTTTCACGCATTTTTCAGTACCAGCGTTCGTTCGTGAGATATAGCCCATTGTAAGTTTTGAAATTGACACATTGTATAACGAACCTACAAACGAAATTTCAGCCTCCGATACAGAGATCCAGTTGGAATATCGGAAAATCCTTTCTGAGTACGCATCCAAAACCTAAGAAGTACCAATTATTAAATTTTACCCTCCCAGGACTTACCAGTACAAAGAAACAGAGATGAATGAGTGTGAAATGAGTGAACATGGCATCGTTTGGAACATCTTTGAATTTTCTAAACAATGGTGTACATTTTTTTAAATTTGGACGTATTCAAAAGAGTTCTTTCCAATAATTAACTTTTTCAATATTTTTAATAGAAACAAATTGTTGCACGCCAGTGCTCAGTTGGCATGTATTTGGAACTCTTTCATTTGTTTTTTACGCTACTTTCTTGTTGATTTTTAATTCTTTTCTGATGAGAGGACTATTACAATTGAGAAATGGTTAAAGCTGTTTCTATTTCTCATTTTTATGTTGAAAGTGATATCTACGTTATTACTGGTAGTGAGTGCCGTAAAGTGTTGCTGAAAAAACAATGGTTTACACCATTGAGTTGATTGAACTAGCATTCGGCGTATTTTAAAAACCCACAAAATGCATTCTTACAAGATTATATCAACGCAAGAACTGAAAGAAGATGATTTCGATCGACGCATGCAATTTTGCGAGTTGGTTAGTGAACGAGCGGTGGAAAATCCACATTTTGTTTTCGAAATTTGCTTCAGTGATGAATGTTCTTTTTTTCTAAATGGCACAGTTATTCGCCATAATTGTCGCTATTGGGCTGATTCAAATCCTCACATTTTTCATGAAGTGCACAAAAATCCAATGTCCACAAAAATTAAATGTATGGGCTGGAATTTTTAGTGACCGTATTGTTGGCCCATTGTTTTTAGAAGGCAATTTAACCGGACAAATATATCTGGAGCTTCTGGAAGATACTATTAATCCCCTTCTCACTGATATTATTGAAAATGTCCACAATTATCGGAAGGATCTGTTAATATTTCAACAAGATGGGGCTCCTCCGCGCTATGCTCTGCCTGTTTGGCAGTATTTATATCATACTTTTCCGGATCACTGCACTGGGAGACGGGGCACTATCGAATGGCCACCACGATCACCATACCTCTCACCGTTAAATTTCTTTCTGTGGGGTCATTTGAAAATCAGAATTTACTGTATTCCTCGTGCAATACTCGAAGAATTACGGCAACGAATCACAAATGAATGTCGCCAAGTCACAACAGAAATGCTCCACAATGTTCGAGAACGTTTCCAGCAGAATCTCTATCATTGCATGGGAGCTGGAGGTGTCCATTTTGAGCATATGCTAACATGAGAATAAAGTGAGTAACTTCAACCCCAAATTCAATATGGTTCGTCCAAATTAAAAAAAAATCACACCGTTGTTTAGAGATTTCCAAGATATTTGAAACGATGTGCGACTCGCTCCCATTTCTCTATTGAGGGGTTGAAGTGACGACGCTGTAAATGGGGAAAAAAACTGTCCCCATTCCAATAAAAATCGACCTAACTCAGCGTTTTTTAGGATTTGCAAGATTAGTACCCAAAACCTCCATGTCAAATTTTCGATGGCCCACCCTGTATAAAAAGTCAACTGTCTCGATACAAAATCAAACGCCACTCGTTCCTTTCCGAGTGTGAAAACTCTCTCTACCCCAATGCATGCGCATGACATTCATATAGGAATGTGTACAGGGTATATACATGTATATTACACATGTCTGATGACAAATTGATATGTGGTGTTCGCCGGAAAAAGGTATATAATGTTCGAAAACAAGTTTTCGTGAAAAAATCGTTTGAAGTTTCGCAGTGTATTACTACTATGTACACGCCTTCAGTGGAATGTAAGGTCTTGATATCATTGGTCTTGGTATATGTGACGTCATTCTTTCAATCTGCGATGTTTATTCTCGTTGTAGTGTGGCAGTAGCTTCAGTTATCGAGTCTGTGATTGAGTTACAATACAGCTGATCGAAGTGAGCTTTTCTAAAGTGACCTTTTCGTTTCTGGGTTTTCTATCTCATCACCACAAATGTTTTATAATTTTTTCAAGAATTTCATCGTGAATTAATAATTTCTATGAATCATTTTTTATTGAAATGAACGATTTTAAAAAGATTCAAAAAGTTTTCGATAAAGAGTTCGTTGCGCCAAGGCACAAACAGCAAAAAAGAAAAAAGCAAGAGTCAGCAGCCAGATCCATAGTACAGCCAAAGTGAAAGAGAAAAAGAAATTCGAACTCGAAAAAAAAAACAACGTAAAAAAGCCAAAGCGAAAACTTTTTTATTCTTGAGGAAAACTCATTGTGTTCAAATGAAATGTTATATTTCTTTGAATTGTGTTATTCTTGACGAAAGCTCATCATTTATTTTTAGGGGTTTTTATCATTGAAGAAAATGTTATCAATATTTTTTTAAGAATACATTAGGTACTATTTGAAATATCTCTAAAATGTCTCACTAAATTATGATAACAAAAGATGTAACCTGATATTGGATACAGACACCCTGAAGCCGTTCATCAATGTAAAGTAGGTGAAACTAATGAAAAAAAGTTTCCTCCTGTGAATTGTAGTGTATTTTTGAAATGACTATGTATATTTTTTCAGCGGATGGTTCTGAACATACGATTACCGAATGAAGGTGTAGAAAATTATTTTCGTGAGTTTGACGAAGTTCACGTGGAAGAGCATGCTTTCAAGTGTCCAAAGCCATCGTTAAGTCAAAACTCATTTTTTTGCATACTATGTGGCTTTTTTCGGTGAAAACACATATATTTGATATTTATAAAAACCTCCTTCTGTAAATACATGTACAAAACCTCAATAGTATTGTTGAAAATATTAAAAACTTTACTACATCAATTTCTCAATTTGTATTGATTAAATGAACGAAAAATGTCCCAAAAGTAAAACAAAAAATATAAAATGTAATATTCGCTCCGTATGTGTAATGGAGAACGCTTTGAGATCGGTCCGCGGTGACGTCACCGAGCGCTACTCGACTGGCGAAAATCTGTAGTCATCCAGCTATCCTATGTTATATAACGGTCCTTGGGTTTCACCAATATAGGACTTACCATAATCACAAAGCAACGTGGAGGCAATTTTTTAAGTAGTTGTTAACCTTTAAAAATTTGGTAAAGTCACTTCAGATTTTGTAACTAGATCTGAAGAAATTTCAAATATTGAATAGAATATCAATTCTGCTCTTGATAGTATTCAATGAAAGATACATTTTTTTGTTTTCTTATAGGTTTTTGCCAGAGTTTTGCCAGAGTATCTTTTCTGCGGAAAATTTTCTTCGTGTAGTCCATGCCTATTTCGAAACTGTTAGAATAGACTGAATGTTCGATAAATCAGCGTTTTAGAGATTCAAAGTTGAATTATCATTCCGTATTACTTCTGTCTACTTATCTCCAATGAACATAGGACATAATTGCCGGCTTCTTCGAAATATTCCTCATATATTTGGAGTTATCAATGGTGATCTATCGTCATATTCGAAGAGATCGTCGTCCAGTTAAAGTAGCAGTTTCAAACGCAGCATTCCAGTCCATAATTCCATCTACTGATCAAGATTACTGTAACAAATTAAGGAATTAACTGTCCTAAACAAATTTATTTCCAACAATATTTCACTAATCACAAACTAATTCATCTATTACAACACTTAGCAACTAACCCTTAATTTATTTCCACTATTTGAATTTCTTTTTTAGCCGCTCGATTTACGAACTGCCCTCTTGGGTTGAGAAAACAGACTTATATCGGTGAAGGTCCTTTCTAGAATTCTGTAGTCGGTTTGATACTAGAATTTTACCGGCGATTCTCGACTGTATTCTTTTGAAGTGAGGTCATGTGTTTGTTCGATTAGTCGGCTGGCCTATCGGTCAGGGGCAGCTTCAGATTCGTTGCATTACTATACTACAGTGTATACTTTGGTTGAACTGAAGGGCTTCTAAATCAGAAACCTTGATGAAATAGATTTCTAGTTCAAAACTGGTCAGTTCAATCCGAAGTGCGATGTTGTTCTGCTTCTATACGGAACGCGTCTGATTTTTTACGGGGAGCATATATTTTTTCTGTTGCGAATGAATTATTGTAAGTTGAAAGCTCTTGAAGTTATGAGTTCCGAATATCTGAAACAGCATCAAGTTCGTTACAAAAGTATAAGTTTCACTAAAGATTTTGCATTTTTTGTAATGGTTGTGTTGAATTGAAAGTAAAACTATCGTGGAGTTATAGATTGCAGAATTTCAAGAAGTAATAATCGTTTTGATAGGAAGAGAAGTCTGGTGAGTTTTCGAGAGTCCATACAAGTGAATTGGCTTGCTGTCGTGTGATGCCAATGCATAGCTCTTCTTATCTGATGAATCGATTCCTCTCTATCGATTTGATGGGTTCTCGTGAAATATCTGTGAAGGACGTGCTCGATATGCTCGTGAAGATATGTATCCATAACAACGGTCTGCAGGAGAAATTTCTAATTGGAGATTGTTCAAGCTATCCATTTCTCTCAACTGATATTTGATGTTGTGTATCAAAGGGCTAAAATATTCAGATTTCAAACATGCAAAAATTATAATGTCGATTCCATGAAAAATATGAAAAGTAATGAACAGCAAATTTGAAAAACAATTATTGAGAAATGTGAAAATACATAATATGCTTATAGAAAAGTAATTGTCATCGAGTAGAAAGTCAAAAATGATCAGTTGAGAAAAACGGATTACTGTTTTTTCTTGATATTAGATTTTCTTTGGTAACTATCGTGTCAAAGCTAAATTTCCAAAATTTATCCCTCTATCTTCGTAAGGATATAAAAGTCATCATTGTCGGCAAATAACTTGATAGCATCAATAGCTGATGTTTGGCCATATATAAGAAAACAGATCGTTGATCTGCAGTATATACAGTGTCACACATAAGTTTTTTTTTTAAAAAACAGTTTTTCGGATATTTCCAGAAATGTCAAAGGATAAAGTTGCTCAGTTTCTAATTGTATACCTTTTCTCAAAATTTCGCTCAACAGATTCGAAGAAAACATTATTCAAATTTCATAATTTTGTGAAATGCGAAACTTCAATGTCTTATCTTGCCCAGAAAATATCAACATTGATCTCATGTCAGGTGAAAAATGAATACATCTCCAGAAATTCGTCTTCTTTGTTGAGAAATCAATCGAGTTTTTCAAATTGATTGAGAAACAAACTCGGATTCTCAGTGTTTAAAAGTTATTATGTCTATGACCGCATAAACGGATTTCTCGTCATTCTTAGTACACCTGTATTGAGCTACAGATAAGTTATTGGAGTACGTTGGGGTTAAGTCTTAAGATCTTGGTGGCCAATAATCTTACCAATTCTGTCCTATCACTTTGCCTCGAAACATCTGACTGAGACACTGTTTCACTTCTACCGTTTGGTGGATCGGTACCCAGACAAGTTGAAATCCACAATCGAATTGTGTCTAATATTCAGAGACCGGTCGTTCGGCCTGGGGCTTCAACCACCGACTAACACGGCGGTCGATTTGAGTGAGTGAACAAAGCACCCACGTCGAACCGATCGGCTACCGACCGACTGTACTACTGTACATGTCTAGTTTCAAATTTCTTCCACCTGACTGGGGTTGAATGGATGAGAATTCTATTCATTCGTTAACGGGGGACATGAGGGCCTTATACGACAGAGTGTCGGGGCCTTCTGTATCGGGAGGGGTCGTCTACAGCATATTCTATAGCTTCCCCAACTAACAGATTTTCATGAGTTTCTGCGCAAAGACTCGCTGATTCCTCGACTGAATGGACTGCCGAATGGAAGGTAGTTGCAAATCTCTGCGGATAGCTTCATCCCGCACGAACCAAAGAGCATTCACAATCATCCTTAATATCTTGTCCTTAATGTCTCCAGAATGGAGATATTAGACGGAGCCACTTGTCCCCAGACATGATGACAGGCTTGAACATCGTATTGTAGATGGTGATTTTGTTCTTGAGGCTCATTTTTAATTTTGCCAGTCGATCTTCCTTCCAGAGATCCTCACTTTTCTAACCGGAGAAGATAGCAATCTTCCCATGGTTATCGCATGAGTCTTGTTCGGGTTCATCCGGATCTTCCAATCGAGGCACCAGCGCTTGATGTCGTAAAATGCACGTTGCATGTAGATGACGCCGAGCTCTCGACCCCTGAAAGATGAGAAGAGAGCTGTGTCATCGGCGTATAGGGATACCTTCACACGCTCAGGCTTCGGAAGGTCGCTGGTGTAAAGTGAGTACAGCGTAGGAGAGAGCACGGCCCCCTGTGGCACTTCAGCGAGGATCTCTCTGTTGTCAGACAGAGAGATTCTCTACTTTAACCTAAAATGTTCTGCCTTCCAGGAAAGACTCAATCCACCGGATCAGGCCCCGAGCCAGGTCAAACGCGATTAGTTTGTGCAGAAGACCTTCATGCCATACACGATCGAAGTCCTTCGAGACTTCTAGCAAAACAATGTGCACTTTTGCTCGTCAGGCAGAACATTTCGGTCCTCAACTTCTTCGTTGAGTCTTTGCAGAACGACACTTTCAGCTAATTTAGCAGCCGTCGAGAGTAGACTGATCGGGCAATAGTTCTGTGGGAAGAGCGGGTTCTGACCCTGTTTTGGGATCATGACGACAATTGCATGCTTCCACCTTTTGGGGAAGTATCTGAGGGCTAACGAGCTGTTGATAGTATATCTACAGCAGGTTCTCGACGCAATTTTCCGGAAGCCTCTTCAACAACTTATTTGTTATTGAATCGACCCCCGGAGCTTTCTTGGCCTTTGCGGCCCTGATGTTACCCTTCAGCTCCTCCACAGAAGCCGGGCGGATGTTATCATCGTCATTGGACTTTCAATAAATTGATGGATGTAGCCGTTACTACGTGGTAGGAGATCATAATGAAAAGGGAAATGAAACTTTCTATGTTTTTAGTCATTGGACTTATTCCTCCGATATCCGACTATTTATAGGTCATTCGAGTGCTTCCACCTATCCCCTCTTTTCTCTTTCCGCTTCATCAGTTTTAGCTGGAGCTGACCGTTTGGCGGGAGTTGGCCGTGTTCCGCTTGATCATAGGTTTCCATATGTTGTTTCCATATTATGGAATTTGCATAGTGTTTGGTTTGAATCGGTTTAGCGAAAGATTAGAAAAATTGAAAAATGTCGAAGTGGTAGTAGCGAGTTCAAACTAGAAGAAACGGTATGAAATTGGATCGTTTCTTTGGCATCGTAAGTAGTGGCTCACGTTCATTTCCGAAAATAAGTTTTGGAAAATGTACTTCTCCTATCATTTCATAAGCTAATTAACCTCGTGATGATCGTAGAATTTATTACTCACAGCTTTAACTACTGATCATAAAGAATATCTTGAAGCATAGAGACTGGCAATCAGTTCAATCTCAATCATTCGCTTTCGCTAATTCTTGTTTTGTATGCGTTGAAACAATTAGAAAAGATGATCTGATTTTCGCGCTCGAGTTCTTGTGTCACTGTATGTAGAATTTCTAGATTCAATAGTTTGCCAGCAAAGTTGCTCAAACTATGATTCGGCATCACAAGGTCGCTTCACTTAAGAGACTTGATGAATATGAAGTTATCTGAGTAGCGTGAGAATCAGCACATGTTGTGGATCATCACAGAGAAAACAAACTTTCAACTGGGGAAGTGTTTGAAAATAGATTCAAACATCTTTGCTTTCAACAAACTTGAGTAGTATATGTTTTTTCTCATAACTCATTGGTATTTCACTCGTACCTGAAACGAATTCATGTTTGCAAGACTTCATCATGACTAGGCTGATCGGTTGGTTGATGATAGGTTATCAAGTGAAAATTCAAAAACCTAAAAAATATGTCAATCTACTAAAAGTAGTAGCCTGGATATAAAACTGACAAGGTTTCCTGAAACACTGATTGGTATCAGTTGGTAAACCGAATATATTTTTGAAATGAATTATCTGCTTTATCAAGAATCTACAATTTTGGTTCTATCTGTAACTACACTTACTATGCTTTTTTTGTGAAATGATGTATAAGGGTCCTAATAACGGTCAAACTAGTGACTTTCAAATGATCTCTGGATATTAGACCTTCGACTCAACCAACTCCCGGAAGTGTAGACCAACTTTCCAGTATTTCCTCTCCTTTTGAGCAATCATCACTTGAGTTAGAAAAAAGTAACGGGAATTTAGCCCAAGACAGATTTCGCTACAGATTTTTTGAATACTACTGAAGTCAATACATTACATTCAACTGATTTCCACCAATAGAATCTGTGGCAGATCATAACGAACGTCTCTGTAAAGCATTTGGAATGATGATGAAATATCCAGATTTGAATCTGTGGAAATGTATATGACGAATTCATAAGAACTTATCGAACAGAAGGCTCATGTGTGAATTTATGAATTCATAAATAATGTTCATTCAAATTCCGCCCAGATTTAAATGAAACCCCTAACGCCGCATGAAATTGAAATTTTTCGTTTACAAAACCGAAAAACCGACCTGAAAAATATGGCTCATTTCCCTAATTACAGTCATCATTTCATGCCGCATCAATCAAAATGGAATTTGGGAACTGGATTATTGAAGTAAAGGATTGAGAGAAAGGTATATCATTGCAGCCTGAATAATTGCGTGGTGGAACTGATATACATTTAATTGAAATATTTTCAGCAAAAACTGTTTTAAATCCATAAAAACTTATAGAGAAATAAAAGTCGATTCATGAAATATGAGAAATTGAACTTTCTGTTATTTTATACACCTTCAGTTGTAACTGAAGTTACTGCAGTTCCGTTCTATAAGGACTTTTACCAAAGTTCATTGTATCAGTTTGAAAATGTCCTTATATAGGACGAAACTGCAGAAACGTTAGTTGAAAATGAAAGTGTTTTTATTGTTATTTAACGAGTATCCTTAGCTTAATTAAGAAAATACGATGAAAATAATGTAATAAATGCTTATTTTTCGAGTAGTTTCCGATTTTAAATAGAACACTTCACATATTCATTTGAAAACTCAACAGAATCCTGGTATTGAAAATAGAAATTACATGCATTGCGATGACAACGATTGCATAATTTTAGAAGGTTCGTTTTCACTGTACAGAGTGTGCCAAATTGGATTATTCTGAAGGGAAACTGATTTAGAACTAAATAGATGAAATCTGTCGGCTCTGTCTGAGGGTCCAATCTTATGACAAACCTAATGGTGGAAACCTCATATCGATATCTATCATCGTTTCTGAGTTACAGCATGTTTTTCGAAAATGTACATTTTCAAAAAGTTGCTGTAACTTTTTTCCTGCCAAAAATTTCTTGTTTCTACGAAAACATTCCCAAAGCTTTCTTTACGTAAAATTCAATGATGTGAAAAACTTATTTTTTCGAATGAGATATCAATAATGATTATTGATGTAAAATTAGTTTTTTCAATGAGACGCCCTGTATATTCCTGCATATTTCAATAGAGCTTAAAATTACCTTTCAAAAAATGGAATACCTTTAAAATACAGAGCTTTCAGGTGTTTTCATGTAGATTGTGAAACGCACACGTTGATCAAGTAAGCTTTGAACGACGCGGCAATAAAACAGAAAGAAATTGTTTAATAGTAGTTATCAAATGTTGAGAAAACTATTCACAGCAGAAATTTGAACGCATAGTTCCAATAAGACTAATAACAATTTATACTATATTCACTACTAATCAATGAAACTTCAACAATAATAATAATAATGATAAAGAACAAACAATGGAACATTTCTTCGAAGAAGGTTTTCGAAATGTCAACCATCTTCTCCTACACACAGCCGACACCTCTTTCGAACGTTTTTTGATTTCGAGTAGTTTCCGATTTTAAATAGAACACTTCACATATTCATTTGAAAACTCAACAGAATCCTAGTATTGAAAATAGAAATTACATGCATTGGGATGACAACGATTGCATAATTTAAGAAGGTTGATTTTCACTGTACAGTGTGTGCCAATTTGGATTATTCTGAAGGGAAACTGATTTCGAACTAAATAGATGAAAACTGTCGGCTGTGTCTGAGGATCCAATTTTATGACAAACCTAATGGTGGAAACCTCATATCGATATCTATCATCGTTTCTGAGTTATAGCATGCTTTTCGAAAATGTACATTTTCAAAAAGTTGCGGTAACTTTTTTCTTGTTTCTACGAAAACATTCCCAAAGCTTTCTTTACGTAAAATTCAATGACGTGGAAAACTTATTTTTTCGAATGAGATATCAATAATAATTATTGATGTAAAATTAGTTTCTTCAATGAGACGCCCTGTATATTCCTGCATATTTCAATAGAGCTCAAAATTACCTTTCAAAAAATGGAATATACTTGATGTTTCGCTAGAGTCATCTTTGAAATACAGAGCTTTCAGGTGTTTTCATGTAGATTGTGAAACGCACACGTTGATCAAGTAAGCTTTGGACGACGCGGCGATAAAACAGAAAGAAATTGTTTAGTAGTAGCTATCAAATGTTGAGAAAACTATTCACAGCAGTAATTTGAACGCATAGTTCCAATAAGACTAATAACAATTCATACTATATTCACTACTAATAAATGAAACTTCAACAATAATAATAATAATGATGAAGAACAAACAATGGAACATTTCTTCGAAGAAGGTTTTCGAAATGTCAACCATCTTCTCCTACACACAGCCGACACCTCTTTCGAACGTTTTTTGCCGAAATAATTAGTTCAATGGGAGTGAGATAACCAAAACTTTGCATCACCGCTGCTTCCAATTCGTAGTTAGAATTGGTCGGCAATTCCAAAATTAAATCTTTCAACTTTTCCCAGAGGTAAAAGTCCATAGACGTTATGTCCGGTGACCTGGCCGTCCAACCGTTAGGTCCTTGGTTGGCCATCCAAATATTACCAAAATTTGCTGTCAAAAAATTGGTGCCAATTACAGTATTGTGAGACGAAGCCCTATCTTGTTGAGAATATATTTTTCTGAGCTCCATTAGTGGCAATTCATCGACAAGGGGTTCAATATTTCGCCTTGAAATTATAAATACCTCTGATATGTGAGAGTGCAATTATAAATGAACGGGACGAAAACTCTACTCCTGAAAACACCTGCACACACACTAAATCCAAATCTTTTTTAACTTCTCTGCTCCACAATGAAAAAAAGATTTTGTTGTGCCCAAGTTTAAGAATTGTAGCGGTTGAAAATATCGCCACTGCTCGCATAAGCTTTGTCTGTCCAGATACAATTCAACAAAAAATCACGCACTTAGGAATAGCTTCCCAATTACCTCCAGCATAAAGCCATGCGACGTTCAAAATCTCTTGGCCCGAGTTGATAAACACTTCTGGTCGTGTATGGTTTGAATTTGTAAGGTCTTGGTATACCGTTCGAGATACCAGGCGCCCTCTCGTAGCATCGCCTTGTCACGGTAAGGCGGGGCTCTGCAGTGATTGACCTTCTTTCCGTAGCTACTCGTGGGACTTTTATGGACAGAATAAACTTAAAAAGTCTTTCTGACGCTGAGTCTACAGAGGAGATGGATGTCGAGCTTACCACTCCAACTGACCTCCCTGTAAATTTGGATTAGGAGCGAGGGCTCCTCAACTCTCCAACTCCTGATCCAATAACTGAACTTTAAAAACAGGTTTGGTGGTGCAGACAGGAAACGACTGAGTCATCTCCTCAATAGCGGGCTACCTTATGAAACCGCCTTGCACCAAATTCTTGAGCGGCGCATGCAGTATCTGTCTCAAGTGGAAGAACAAAACCACCATGGGCAGATTAGCAAAGGTTTGCACTCAACTAATGACTCACCAAAACCAGAGGCGAAAAATCCCTGCTCGGTTGAATCTAAGGCATCGTCAAGTGTAGCTGACGTGCAAAATCTCTCATATGAAAAGGTTGTCGTGGGTATCAAGGTGGGAATCTTGCACCTTGACTATCTGACTACCTCATTAATGATGAAACGGCTGAGCATATACTTTGTGCTTGCCTCGCTGGGGAACGAATCAGATTTTTAGAGTTCGGCAGAGCCGTACTCTTACCATCTGACCTGAGAGACCAATCACCATACAAACTAATCGGCTTCGTTAAGAAGCTGTGTTTATTTGGTCGAGTCTGAGTAGGTGTGAGCCACAGAAACCCTTGCGGGTTGCGGTGGAGGGTCGAATAGACCCACTCACTTTGGACCTTACCTAACCTAACCTAACGTAGTTCTTGGTCGACCTGTTGATATTCTCAAATTTCGCGTTGACGTTTTGGGATTATTTTCAACAGCTCCTAAAACGACTATTTCTTCCAACTCCTCATCCCTATTCGATTCATATAATTTTGGCCTTTCCTTTTCAAATTGACAACCATCAATTGAATTGTGTCGAAATCTTGCGAAAATGCCTCTAAAAGGTCATCTTCTCTCTGGATACCTCTCATGATACAAATTGCTTGCTGCATCTGCATTTCCCCGGATTGTATAAAACATAATTCTCATACTTCATTGCGGATGTGTTTGGAAATTCAACAGCGTTGAATTTCCAAACACATTTTTGAAGAGCGTTTTTACTGCCCAAAAAAAATTTGACAGCTACCAGTAAAGATTTGCATTCTGCTTTATCGACACATCGTCTAAAGCCAACATGATCAAAGTGTGTGTTTCAAAGTCTACATGAAAAAAACTTAAAAGCTCTGTATTTCAAAAATGGCTCGAGCAAAACATCAAGTTTTCTACACTTTTGGAAAGGTACTTTTGAGTTCTATTGAAATATGCCTGAATATACAGTATTTCTTATTAAAAAAATAGTTTCCCATCAATAGCTATTGATATCTCATTTGGAGAAATAAGTGTTTCACACCAGTTTATGTTACGTAGAAAAGTGCTCCGCAAATGTTTGCATATAAACAAGAAATTTTCATAAAATTTGACCCTCAGACACAGCCATCATTTTCCATGTATATAGTCTGGAAACAGGAGTTTCCCTTCAAATGTGTCCAATTCGGCTCACTCTGTACAACCTGGTAATATTTCCATTCAGTAGAACAACTCCAACAAATAATTATAGCCATGCATATAATACCCCAAAAACACCAACTACTACAATATTTGTACTAATTAGCACCCCTCTAATCTGCATTATAACAACATCAACGATTTAGAGAAAACAAAAGTCAACATATCAAACTAACTTTAGACGCTCTCTTGCGCCTGTCTGTACTCAAAAACGCTGCCGCGTTCCACGAAAGTCCCTCGCCTTGTGACGTAATTTTCGTCTCTCCCTCGAGACGCAGTTTCCTCTCCGATTCCAGTCATTTCCTCGACACCGAATCCTCCTCCTCCAGGTGTTTGCAGCTGGAAAACATCCTGAAACAGACAAATTGAGATTGAAGTTGGCGTCGAGGTAATTAGTGTGACGATGTTAGGGTAACGAACGATCGTCTAGTAGAAATGGGGTGGAAGTTGCGAAAGAGACCTGAACTATTCAACCGACGAGAGGATGAATACTTTCAAGGAAATGAATCAAATACGCAACAAGTTGAAAGATATCAGGAGTTTATTTATTTTGGGAACATAGATTTTAAAATTGCCGCATTATTTTCACAATATATTTTTTATTTCAAATCACCTTCAATAATCATAAAGTACGATGATGGTATCATAGTTAGATGTGGGGAAATTTCTATCGTGGGTTCTGTATAACAATAAAGAAAGTAACACGAATAATCCGTTTATTAAATATTGAACATATACAGGGTGGGACATTGAAAACTTGACATGGAGATTTTGTGTACTAATCTTGCAAACCCGAAAAAACACTCAAACAGATCGATTTTTATTGGGAGAGGAACCATTTTTTCCCATCAACAGCGTCGTTACTCCAATCCCGGAGCAGAGGGGTGAACAACCCTTGGAATTTCAATAGGGAAAGAGGGCGAATCGCACATCGTTTGGAACATCTTTGAATTTTCTAAACAATGGTGTACAGTTTTTCAAATTTGGACGTATTCAAAAGAGTTCTTTCCAATAATTAACTTTTTCGATATTGTTAATAGTAACAAATTGTTGCACGCCACTGCTCAGTTGGCATGTATTTGGAACTCTTTCATTTGTTTTTTACGCTACTTTCTTGTTGATTTTTAATTCTTCTCTGATGAGAGGACTATTACAATTGAGAAATGGTTAAAGCTGTTTCTATTTCTCATTTTTATGTTGAAAGTGATATCTATTATTACTGGTAGTGAGTTCCGTAAAGTGCTGAAAAAACAATGGTTTACACCATTGAGTTGATTGAACTAGCATTCGGCGTATTTTAAAAACCCACAAAATGCATTCTTACAAGATTATATCAACGCAAGAACTGAATGAAGATGATTTCGATCGACGCATGCAATTTTTCGAGTTGGTTAGTGAACGAGCGGTGGAAAATCCACATTTTGTTTTCGAAATTTGCTTCGGTGAGGAATGTTCTTTTTTTCTAAATGGCACAGTTATTCGCCATAATTGTCGCTATTGGGCTGATTCAAATCCTCACATTTTTCATGAAGTGCATACTCACCGTCCACGAAAATTAAATGTATGGGCTGGAATTTTTGGTGACCGTATTGTTGGCCCATTGTTTTTAGAAGGCAATTTAACCGGACACATATATCCGGAGCTTCTGGAAGATACTATTAATCCCCTTCTCACTGATATTATTGAAAATGACCGCAATTATCGGGAGGATCTGTTAATATTTCAACATGATGGGGTTTCTCCGCGTTATGCTCTGCCTGTTTGGCAGTTGGCAGTATTTAGATCATACTTTTCCGGATCACTGGATTGGGAGGCGGGGCACTATCGAATAGCCACCACGATCACCAGAACTTTCGCCGTTAAATTTCTTTCTGTGGGGTCATTTGAAAATCAGAATTTACTGTATTTCTCCTGCATCTTTCGAAGATTTACGGCAACGAATCACAAATGAATGTGGCCAAGTCAATACAGAAATGCTCCACAATGTTCGAGAACGTTTCCAGCAGAATCTCTATGCAATAATAGAGATTCTGCTGGAAACTGGAGGTGCCCATTTTGAGCATATGCTAACATGAGAATAAAGTGAGTAACTTCAACCCCAAATTCAATATGGTTCGTCCAAATTAAAAAAAAAATTACACCGTTGTTTAGAGATTTCCAAATTATTTCAAACGATGTACGACTCGCTCCCATTTCCCTATTGAAATTCCAAGGGTTGTTCACCCCTCTGCTTGAAGTGACGATGCTGTAAATGGGGAAAAAACTGTCCCCCTCCCAATAAAAATCGACCTGTCTGAGCGTTTTTCAGGTTTGCAAGATTAATACCCAAAACCTTCATGTCAAATTTCCGATGGGCCACCCTGTATAAAAGTCAACTGTCTCGATACAAAATCAAACGCCACTCGTTCCATGTCCGAGTGTGAAAACTCTCTCTTCCCCAATACATGCGCATGACATTCATAGAGAAATGTGTACAGGGTATATACATATATATTACACATAGAGAAGTTTATGTCTGATGAAAAATTGATGTGTCGTGTTCGCCGGAAAAAGGTATATAATGTATATATAACAAGTATTTAAAACAAGTTTTCGAGAAAAACTCGTTCGGAGTTTCGCAGTGTATTACTACTATGTACACGCCTTCAGTGGGATGTAAGGTCTTGATATCATTGGTCTTGGTATTTGTGACGTCATTCTTTCAATCTGCGATGTTTATTCTCGTTGTAGTGTGGCGGTAGCTTCAGTTATCGAGTCTGTGATTGTGCTACAATACAGCTGATCGAAGTGAGCTTTTGTAAAGTGACCTTTTCGTTTCTGGGTTTTCTATCTCATCACCACAAATGTTTTATAATTTTTGTAAGAATTTCATCGTGAATTGATAATTTCCATGAATCATTTTTTATTGAAATGAACGATTTTAAAAAGATTCAAAAAGTTTTCGATAAAGAGTTCGTTGCGCCAAGGCACAAACAGCAAAAAAGAAAAAAGCAAGAGTCAGCAGCCAGATCCATAGTACAGCCAAAGTGAAAGAGAAAAAGAAATTCGAACTCGAAAAAAAAAACAACGTAAAAAAGCCAAAGCGAAAACTTTTTTATTCTTGAGGAAAACTCATTGTGTTCAAATGAAATGTTATATTTCTTTGAATTGTGTTATTCTTGACGAAAGCTCATCATTTATTTTTAGGGGTTTTTATCATTGAAGAAAATGTTATCAATATTTTTTTAAGAATACATTAGGTACTATTTGAAATATCTCTAAAATGTCTCACTAAATTATGATAACAAAAGATGTAACCTGATATTGGATACAGACACCCTGAAGCCGTTCATCAATGTAAAGTAGGTGAAACTAATGAAAAAAAGTTTCCTCCTGTGAATTGTAGTGTATTTTTGAAATGACTATGTATATTTTTTCAGCGGATGGTTCTGAACATACGATTACCGAATGAAGGTGTAGAAAATTATTTTCGTGAGTTTGACGAAGTTCACGTGGAAGAGCATGCTTTCAAGTGTCCAAAGCCATCGTTAAGTCAAAACTCATTTTTTTGCATACTATGTGGCTTTTTTCGGTGAAAACACATATATTTGATATTTATAAAAACCTCCTTCTGTAAATACATGTACAAAACCTCAATAGTATTGTTGAAAATCATGCCCTAAAGAAAATAACTCCGACCGCCACTGGTAACCATAAACCAAACGTGACGTAGATAAGACCGCGCGAATGTACGATATTCGCTGGCGCTCTAGATGTAGCGAGAATGATGCTACCGATTTCGATGGAATTTTGGCGATTCGATTACGATATATAAACGCTAGACAAGAGCGTACATGTCAGTTAAAAGCATAATGAAACCTCATTTGAACCTCTACGGGACAAGAGCGTAATTCATAACAAATCTATATTCAACTGCTTTTCGCCGCATTCAGTTATCTTGCTTGGTTTCAGAGTTGTTTTCTTTGAAAAATACAGACATCTTTTGGTGAAATTTTCAGCGAGGGTTTAGTTGATTGAAACGTCTACGTATTGTGGAATATTTAAGTAAGCTCTTTTGTACTCGTAAATGAACTGTTATGTAGTAAGTATAAAGAAGAAAACTCTAAAACAAAATAAACTAAGTATCTACTTATACTGCCATTGGTCCCAAATATTTTTGCCATTGAAAATTATTTCGTCCTGGTTCCAGATTCTACTAGGTTCGTTTTCTAACTCTAACTCCTTGATTGTATTTTACAACAGTGTGAAATATGTGTCAATTATGAATGGATTACAATTTCTTTTGCGGGCTACCCCCACGATTTGTGGCTTTTTTTATCGACGAATTATTTCTTTTGGCGAACCCAAAAAACCAACACCGGGGGTTCCGTCCTTGGAAGGAGTCTTAACGAACTGCCCAACAAGTTGAAGTACTTTATTTCTGGACAAGCCAAATTCATATTTCTCCAACTTCAGAAGACGCTCAGCAAGTCGTTTTTCATCTTGGATTGGAATCGCGATGCTTCTGACAAAAGATTTTGAATATTTGCTCCATTATTGTGTTCAATGGTATACCATATTGCTTGCTACTTTATAAGCATCAATACGTCCGCCTTTATTCTCCCCAATAGTTGTTGGTTTTTCTAACATAATCGCGGACCATGGCAACCCTATAATAAAAACATTAATAAATCACAAAAAATCTAAATGAAGTTAATGAACAAAAAAATCCAAATGAAGTCCCTATCAAAATTCTTCGCCAAATTTCAATGGTCATTCAAATAAATTAATAAATTAGTGTGAAACCAAAATAAATCCAACAAGAAACGAAGCTGGGGCAAGAGCACACCGATATGCAGTTTCCGCGCCACGTTGGTCTGCACAAGCCCCAGATGGTAATATCAACGGGGCAAAAGCAGAGTAATGATGTTTGAGTAGACTTATAAAAAAAGCTAAATATATCCATGTCTAAAATAGAATTCAAACTATATTCTCATGTACTTACCAAAATTTACAGCCTTCAACAACATTGTCCAATTAATGAAATAACTGAAACAGCACGCACAACTTGATTGTTTACCACAAACTGGCACCTGTTTCTGTGGGTTGTTTAAACAGGCGGCTTCTTCACATTTTACTGAGCTATCTATATTAAAGAGGTAACAGCAACCGTTTCTCTCTTTCTCACCTATCCCTTCTTCCCTCTCACCGCTTCAATGGTTTTAGCGAGAGATGACCGTTTGGTGGAAGTTGGTCGTTTTCACTTGATTAGAGATTTCCATATGTTACGTATCGCTACGCTGGTTTCTCCTCGCTGTGTGTGTTTCTTCTGCTCAGCAATGCGAACTTTCAATGGCCTCTTAGTTTCACTGATGTATGATTCTCCACACTCGCAAGATATCCGGTACATGCAATTCTTGGAATCGCAGTCCGCGTTTGGTGGCCTGGTTTTCGTGAGGCTGCTACGGATAATGTTTCCAGATCTGAAGTAGGTCCTGAAGTTATACTTGGACCCAATCCTTCTTATCCTTTCCAATAATCCTCTGATGTAGGGAAGTACAAGTACTGGTTGTGGCGGCTTCTCTTCTTTGTGGGGCTCTTGCTGTCTTCTGGCTAAAGCCTGTTCTATCATCACTCTGGAGTAACCATTCCATTGAAGGTAATTTTTGATGATGCCTAGTTCCTTTTCAAAACCTTCCTTTGTATTATAGAGTCCTTTTTTGTTGTTTTGTTGAAATTTCACGGTTTCCAAGAAATCTCAGAACCATTTCTCTTATTCTTCAAGAATTGGAAATGATTCAAAAGAATGTATCTCAAGAGAATACAGTCGAAAATCTACTGCCATCAATTTGAATCATACTTTATGAGACAGTGTGTTGAGAATGTGAAAGAGAATGAAGAATCGTTATGAAATTCACAATTAATTGTTCAATAATTGTGTAAAGGGCAATTACCTAGAAGGTTGTGATGATATAACAATAATCAGTTTTCGGGAACAAAATGCTTTTTGATTTTCAACTTATCCGTCAGTGTAGTTAAGTTTTGAAGGAAAAAAGGAAGCAATCAACTTTCAATAACGTTGTGTTCTGTTCCTATGAATGATATTCGTTTCAGTTCCGTAACGAGTGGATTGAATGTCATGTAATTCAAAGCTCATGTAGAAGTATCTGTTTCGAAAAGTCATTTCCTTCCAGTTTGTATCTCAAAGAACCTTCGATATATGATTTTTGTAGAGAGGTTATTTCGAACTTGATTGCTTTCTTTTTTCATCCTGGAGTTTTTAATTTCTTTCTGTGAAGATGTGAAAGTTGAAATAGGAGTATACAACTACAGATAAATAGACCAATATACAAGGCCTGTTCAAAAAAATAGGGTGAATGTTCGAATTTCGCGGGCTATTTATATTCGATTAGCGATGTTTGTATGTTGGAACACTCGTCTCGAACATATGTTCAAAGTTTCAGCTGTTAAATATATTGGCTTTGTTGGTGAGAGGCATAAAAATGTTTTGCGTATCCGGCGTATTTTTTGCCATAGAAAACGATGGATCACATAATTTGCATCGAATTTTATGAGAAAAATGAAATCAAGAGCTTGAAATGTTGTCGGTGGCAAACGATGATTGTACTCTGAGTTAGAAAAATTACAAGTGGTACAAGCTTTTCACAGAAGGTCGATAAAATATGAATGACTACACTCGTACACCAAACACGTCAACAATCGATTAAAATGTTGAAAAAGTGAAGAAAATGTATGGAGAATCATCGAATCACTATTAGAGCTGGAGATTTCGGTATATCGATTGGCTCATGCCATGCATTTTTTTTTAATTTCTGGCATGAATCGTGTGGCAGCAAAGTTCGTTCCAAAATTGCTAAATTTTGACCGTCGCATGAGCAACGCTTTGGAATTGTTGAATGACGTCACCAGCGATCCACATTCGTTTAAGAGGGTAATAATCGGTGACGAATCATGAATATATGGTTCTGACATCGAAACCATTGTCCAATCGTCTCAATTGAAGGGCCCAGGAGAGCCACGACCAAAAAAAGGCGGCAATTTTGATCAAATATGAAGGTTTTGCTCGGCAGGTGTGTATTTATATCTGAGTGGGACTACTTTGTAGAGAAACAAATTAGAAATTGATGAATAAATAAATATCTTCTGAAAAAAAATTGAAATTCACCTTATTTCCTAACAGACAGTACACAATAGGTGAAATGACAAGTAAAATCATTTGCTCGTGTTCTTGTATGCATTCCATCCAATGAATTTCAATCTGTTTAAAAATCTGTCTTTCCGTTAATCAGCTGTCGCACCCATACTCTCAGAAGTTGAGAAACTTGTGCGAGCCAAGGACTAGCGAGGTCTTACCTTTCAACGTGTAATTCCTAACACAATGAAACAAATGCAAGTATATTCCATTCATTTCAATAAAAATAATAATAATGATAATGATAATCATAATGATGATGAAAATAATAATAATACAGATGCAGAAGGCTGTCATCTCAGCTCACTGCGCTTACTCAGGGAGCTTTCCTGAATGTATCGTGACTTCGGGGATAGGGCCTGACCAGCGCAAACTTCGGTTAAAATACATAGCGATGATGGTGATGCGGATGATGGTGATGAATGTTTTCAATGATGTATTAAGAATAACATAATTCTGACCGACATCTTTTGAGAAAATCACTTCGAAAATTGTTGGTATCAAGAATGGATTGTTTCGGTCGGTAGCCAAGCGGTTCGGCGTGGGTGATTTGTTCACTCACTCGAATTGACAGCCGTGTTGGTCGGTGGTTCAAGCCCTAGTCTGAACGATCGATCTTCACTTGCTATCGTCCCACCCGTGTTAGGAATCACACGTTAAAAAGTAAGACCTCGTTAATCCTTAGCTCGCACAAGTTTCGACTTCTGAGGGTTGTCGTTCGTAGGGGTGCGACAGCTGGTTAACGGAAAAACAGAACAGACAGACAGATAAAGAAGCTTACTCAGTAAACCTAGTAACAATGAATATCACGCTTAGTACAATAAAATTAGCCACTGTAATACCTAGTAAAAGCTATGTTTTTTAATATACATTCTATCTTCGGGAAGAGATACATTTCTTTAATTTAAAATTTTTTAAACGCCGGTTCTATGTCTCATACAATGTAACATCATGGCAAGACCGAAAGAGTGTTTATATGAACAAAATTCATTGGCGTGTTTTGGAAAGATGCAAAGTCAAATATATTTGTCACGTAACTGAAAGCCGCATAGGATGTAGATATGAGCATATCAATATACCAGACTTGAAATCGTGAGTTTTGTCAATTCAACAAAATATGGATGACAACATGTGGATGACGGTTACGAGGAACCGTTAACTTTCTATTTGCAAAGAGGTTATATACCGTTGGGTTCCTAGTGTGAGTTGTTTAGCTAGAGTTCAGATTACAATTACAAAAAAAGAAAGCAAATTCAAGATTATACACCACTTTCACCGAAAGAAAAGTTAAATTTATAGTATTTGATACTGAGTTGGTGCGTTTGTAGTAATAGGGGAGCCCAAGCGGGGATTTCGGGATTTACTAAAGCGCGGCAGATGAATATACAGGGGGATACCTTGTACTCGGTTGAGACCGCTTGTGAAGGATAAAGGATCAGATTAGTAAAAAAAACGATCATCAGAAATTCTCGAGCGCGTCAGATTAAGGTAGGGTGAGTTGAATACATGCTAAAAAGTGTATATTCCAGTAATCTGACAGTTTGAGAGTGACGCAAACTTGTAAAAAAATAACGTCATTTCGACATTCTCGAGCGTAGCTGATTTTTTTTTTTCATTTTGAAGGAAATTATTCAAGGATAACGAAAAATATATAATCTGACGATTTCCACAAGCCGAAATGACAAAAATTCGTCGATTAAGTTCAATGCGTGCAGCTGTGTGATACCTAGATTTCCCTCTCCGTATTTCTATTTCTCTTTCACTTTTTCTCTATCTATTACTCTCTCACTCCGTCCCCACACACCGAATTCTGTTGCCATGACGTCATCACAGCTAATCACAGAGACTCGTTCGTAATGAAGATGAAGATGATGATCAATTAATCAATTAATTATTACAAATTAAATTTTTTTGAGCATTTTTTAAAAATTATTTTCTGATAAATACAAATATTCTACTTAAAAAACATACACTTTTTTATTTGCATGCTATTTTCTGAGCTTTTCAATTATTCAAGTTCAATGATTTGAAAAAAAATTTCAAAAAACATTTTTTTTATCAGATTAGGCGAATACCTCTAGATAGATGGTTCATAAAGATAAACCATACTCGGTATACATTTCCATGTATACCAAATAATCAGATTTCAAAAAAACCTCCTCTTAGTGCAGGAGGCCGAATTCAAGCCTTTTTCGGAGTTGCCTGACATCCAAAACCTGATGTGGAGAAATCCGCATCTGATTACAGCAGCTGCCAAAATTGATTTAAAAAGAATAAATAAACGAGGAAGGAATATTTATCACACTGGCGACAGCTAAGTGGGATTTCACGAGGATTTCTCGGTTAAGGAATCTAATTTCACTGTTCAGCCCTTTTTGTACGTTATTATATCACTACGAATACCCAGAATCATGCAGGTTCCGAATAAATAATTACAAAAGGTTTCATCCGCAAAAGATTCCGTCATGAAGACTAATATGATCTTCAAATGCAGTTTCACTCCTGGAGAGTTACTTAACTGGGCGAACTCAAACTGTCAATTCGAATGGTGAATAATCTCTTATTAGACATTATGGCGTTCCACAAGGCTTTGTCTTGGGACCTCTACTCTTTGCTATCTATATATCCGATTTCCACGAGTGCGTCAGATAAAACAAAATACACCATTACGCGGATGACACTCAATTATACATGTCGTTCAGTTTCAGTGAAGTCATCATTGCCGAGGATATCACAAACAGAAACTTGAAACTACTCTCTGTCACATCTCTTGCACAAAATTCCAAAAAACCACAAATGATGCTATTTAGTTCCAATAAAAAAAGAAACTCCGTCGCCAACTCACTTGCTATAAGAAATTATAACAGTCCTATCCAATTCGTAAAGGAGAGCAAAAATTTGGATCGATACTGACCTAAGATTCATGAATCATGTTAATCAGCTGTGTAAGGCTTCATATAACGTGTTACGGCAGCTATACCCCAGCAGACACTAGTTGTCAAAATACTTAAAATGAATCTATGCGAGTCTTTAATATTCTCCCGATTAGCATATTGCGACATTATTTATCGACCGGCCCTAGATCAGCATAATGCGTTACGGTTGCAAAAAATCCAAAATAGTTTTATTGGATACGCATACGGTAAACGGAAGTATGACCATATCAGTAATTCATTCAATGACTCAGGTTGGTTGAAACTGAATCAAATGAGGGAATCACACCTCATCACTGTAACCCATAAATTTTGCAATCATAAATTTTTTGTCGCGAAGATGAATTGCGTAATAAACATCTACTGCTCATTCCCAAACATAAAACCGCATTACAAACGTTTGAAAGTCATCCTCCGAACAAGGTAATGATGTTTTTACTATCTGATGACTTGCAATGATTTTTGGCACGTGTACAAACAGGCTTCAATTCTAATGATATCAAATTATTCAATTATACAGACACTTTACTTATTAATTTTATAATTTTTTTGTTTTTTTTCACCTACTCCTTGTATCTATCTATTATACTATACTCATACAGATATAATAATATTGAAGGTTTTTGTGATCTTATAGATTAAGTGTGTACGTCCAAGGTTGGGTTTAAGAGCAGCTTTAATAGCTGAACCCCGACCATTCGTCATTCTTGTTGAACATGCATTTGTAAACCATTAAATATGATGAATAAAGGCATCTTATTACTTTTATTATTATTAGTATTGAGAAATTTTGTGTGAACAAGTGATGAAAAATGGTTATTTTTTTATTCGATATGTATTTTTCTGAGAAGTATATTTTTTTGAATAGTGAAGTTATTCACCAAAATTTTCGTTATACCAAAAACTCCCAGGAGTTGAACGTGATAGCTAGTATTTTTTTGAATTTCCTTGTGGATAATTTTTTTCCAAGGAATTCAGCAAGTGTTATAGTGTGGAATACCAGTTTTTATTCAAATCATAGAAAAAGATCTTGATAGGGAGATGATGTTTCAACAAGACAGTGCTTGTCTACATGTGCGTAGTTATTCAAACGACAGGTCAAGAGGTCGCTGAATAGGACTGAGGGGTGTAATCGAGTGCCCGCCTCGGTCACGTCACTTATTTCCTTCAGAATTTTTCCGTAGAGACACAAAGAAAACGGAATGAATTACACTCCATGTTCCTGTGGAGACGAATCATGAATGTATGCTATGAGGTGACGCTTTGATCACCTGAATAATTTTATGCAGGTTGGTGAGTATTTCCAGCATTCACAGCGTAATATGAAATTTTCTCTGAGAAAAATGTCAAGCTTCCAAGCTCTTCCAGAACGCTATCAAGCAAAAGCTATCGTACGAGATATATAACGGAAAATTTGTTGAACAAATAGTAGAGACTTGATAGTAATCCTCTTTCGGTTGCGTTGTTTACGCTTTATCTAGGTTATACTTTCAAGCAATAGGTTACTTCAGAAAAAACTTTGCCTTCTGCAATATTACACTTATAATTTTTGCATGTTTTTTGACTGAAAAAGAAAAAATGTTCAATAGTTGAAATAAATACTTCAAACAACCCTTCAATCGTATATTTTTTATCGAAAGTTCACGGAATATATATCAAACGTATCATATTTCAGTATAATGAACTACTCAGTGAATATTGTCCTCTTGGCAAAAACTCTAAATATCAAAAACCCCGCAGCCATTGTTGAACATGAAAGAGAACATGAATACTTCGAACAACCGAGCATTTTACATGTTCAACCACATTTATCTAAAAGACTTTCGAGCAAAATCAGTCACATCTTCAAACACGATGGACTCAATACTGCCAACTATCAAATTCTTCTGGACCGTTTAGAAACTGAAGAAGTTAGAGGTTTTACATTCACCACAACAAAAAAATACTAACCCTTAAATAAAACTCTCACTGTTCATAGGTATCTATGCCGAACCCGAACGCAGTATTCATGTCCAATAATCAGAAAAATTGACAACATGAAGTATTTGGATGAATATATGGACCAACACCTGCGATGAGATGAACACATTGACAAAACAGTCAAGAGACTCAATAGGTTAGTTTATAAATTCTATCAAATTAGAAATCTGAATAATAAAAAGCTTTTATTTACGATTTACAACTCACACGCTGAATCTTTATTGGGGTGCTGTATCATTATATGGGTGGTCTCAGTAAAACATTATTACACGGTCTGGAGGTTATGCAAAATACCATAATAAAATAATTTTTAAGAAAAATAGAAGGTANATGTAAAAGGAACTTATTATTATACTTACAACACACGTACTGAATCTGGGCAGAAAACAAATGTTCCCCTATGTAGACTAACACACACACACACTCAGAAATGTATATCTTACTTTAGGTCACAATTGTTAAACCTACTCCCTATAAAAATCAGAGTAATTCCTTATAAGCGTATTTATTTTATTTTTATCGTTGTTTTAACATATTGCTCAAAATAGTATAAATATAAATCAGAAAATTAAGGAAGCGTAAAATAAAATCAAAACCGCAAGAATATGTGAACCAAAATCATAACAAACTGAAAACCGGATATGAACTCGAATAATAATAAGAAATAACAAAATACGAATAAATACCCATATTTTCTCTTCCACACAATGAATTAAACTTTGTTTTCTCCTTCTTTCTACTCACCACTCACTATGTAATTAATCAGTGTAATCCAGGTTGATGACTTCAACACAAGCATTGCTTAGGACGCTCAGCCTGAATTCACAATTTCCAATTTTAGTTAGTTCTTTCCTTTTTTTTTCTTCTAGTTTCGCGAGTTATCTAGTTTCGATTTTGAGTTCATATTGTAGATTATGCTTACACGAATATAATTTACCTACTTACTTACTACTAATTAATAAAATACCTGAATAATCGGTATAGTGTTATTGTTTTTTCTAAAATTTC
Organism: Leptinotarsa decemlineata; assembly: GCF_000500325.1. Lineage (NCBI taxonomy): Eukaryota > Metazoa > Arthropoda > Insecta > Coleoptera > Chrysomelidae > Leptinotarsa > Leptinotarsa decemlineata. The sequence continues at coordinate 135,973 of NW_019290089.1, forward strand.
ATTATTTTAGTGTTCTTTGTTTTTATTGGGCATCTAATATGTCTGATATTTTGAAAATAGTTATATTTTCAACACGAAAAAACTCCTTTTCGGTAAGTAATTTAACGGGGAATTCATGATTTTTCGTAAAATTGAACAGTTATAAGTATTGTAACAGGATATTTCTGAAAACACATCATTACTGAACCCTGAACAAAGATTCAATTAAGTTGAAACGTTGGAAAAAAAGAGTTGTTCTTTTTAAAAAATAAATCATCATATAACCAAACTAAGACTTCTTGGAAAAATATTCAAAATCTTCATATTTAGCTAGTTTGAGATAAAGTAACGAAAATGCACTATTATTTTCTTGATATGCAGCAATGATGATTGTATGCTGTTCGCATATTCTTCTTTTTTTCAATAATTGAAAAAGTTACACAAAAGAGTAATGATAGTAAAGTAGAGCAGTTGAAACTGAAGTGATTGTTTTACTCATTGAATTCATCGAATGATCATTTCTTTGATGTCGTGAAGAAGGCAAGGGGTCAGTTTGAGAGGTAGATCGGTTTCACCGTGAAACAACACTTGAATACGGGTCCCATTTTTGCGGTATTTTCCTAGGATTCGATGGAAAGAACACACAAAAATGTAAGACCTTCTCAATACTAAGTTTGCACAAGTTCTCAATTCCGAAGGTTGCATTTGTAGAGGCCATTTTGAAACTCATTTTAGTGGAGTTGATAAGAAATATCGGTTTGTCCATTCATTGACGTAAGTGAATAGTTTCGACATATTGCACTACATCAATAATGATTAACGTACCTGAATGAAAGATGCGGCTGACGAAGAAATTCATTCATTCTAAGTATAAGGGTTAAGTATAGTTTTATAATGAAAAACTGATTGAAATCGAATTTTCCCATGAACATATATTGAATTCAAATATTGATATTGTTTTCAAAATCAGCTGTTTTTTTACAACAGCTTGTTCATGTGTGGTCGTGACAAATCTATTTTCCTATAGTTAATTTTATATCCACATAAACTTGGAATTAACTTGATAAGTCGTAGGTCCAGTTTTGGTTTTGAGCAGACGATCATTTTTATTCGTTCAAGCATTAGCAGAGCAAGGATAATAATGGACGTAATCATTTTACTGCACAGTAGGCAAGTTATATGATTCAATGAAACCTACATTATAGAAAATTGACGATCTGATAATAGACGTTGTTGTGTACCTCCAGTGACCGGCCATAAAATAAACAACGCTTCTAATTACTCTCATTTCGTCTCATTAATTTGAATGTTAATTGAATCGTCGTAACAGCAACATAACAAGCCATCAACTGAATGCAACTGGCCCTGGAAATGTCAATAAACTGGTAATGAGCAATTTTCTATAATTTGCGGTTATACGGATGAAAAGCGACTTTCATTCCGCTTTTCAATTTCATTTCGATATCCGGAATAGGCAAAGGAGCGAATCAGAGCTGATTTTTCCTGCTTTGAACTCTCGTCAGTTATACACAAATTCTGATTTGATGATGATTCAATGTTGTTGAATGTGTACAACTAATGTAGAGTGTTTATTCAGTAGATCTGGAAAATGATGTCCTTTTGACTTCCGTCAAATGAACTCTCTTCTGTTCTTCCGAGAGATAATTTTGTTATTGTTGTTGAAAATATTATTTTCCAAATATCGGATATTAGTAATAACTTGGAGATTCTCAAATTTTCCTTATCATTTTCCTATTATAATTGTATACTCCATTATGAAATCAAGTTCTGTGAAATCAATATTGAGAAATGTTTCAAAATATAATTAGGTAATATTTGCAGAGCAGTGTTACTATCTTCATTCGGGTTTGAAGGCCATCGTAGTTTGAAACTGCATCCTAACGTTTTGCCAGCACGAGTCGCTGGCTTCTTCAGAGCATTATTCATCTTGATGATTCACAGATGACGGATTTGTAGTTCGTAGGTTATATTTATGTTGACTCAGGTAGTCCGCCTCGCTTGTTAATGCGTTGCTATTGGCCGTACCGTGCCGTGCTGTCTTTCCCACATCATTTTACTCGAAAAACTGTCATATCATGGTGTAAGAGGTACTCCTTTGGGTTTGATTGAAACTCACCTGAATAATCGTTCCCAGAGAGTTTTTTATAACAATACATTTTCTGAGCTGAGGCCGATTAACCAAGGTGTACTGCAGGGATCGGTTTTGGGCCCGCTTTCGTTCGTTATTTACATCAATGATTTTTACAACTATATGAAGCCATGTCACGGTGTACTATTTGCTGACGATAGATACATCCTTGATATACTCTTCTAGGAATTATTCAGCTCTTGTTGATAAGTCTATGGAAATACAAGAAAAAGCGGAGCACTGATTCAGTATCAACAAACTCATGATGAATAAGGAAAAATCACAAAACATAATTGTTTCTATGGCTCTGTCATTACCTGTATTCCAGTGTGTGAAATTATTGGGTTTTACTCTGGACAATAGGCAAAATTGGTCAAGCCACATGTCAAGTTTGAAAAGTAAGCTATCGAGTGCCTCATTTTCACTTAGACAGCTGAAACCAATAACAAATTTCACTACGTTGAAAATAGTATTTCACTCGCTCATACAGTCTCACATTTCTTACGGTATTCTACTTTGGGGAAATTCTAGTGATGCCCAATGAATTTTTATATTATAGAAAAAAGCTCTCTGAGAATTCTTGCTGGAATCGGTTTCAGGGATTCTTGCCGTGAATCATTCATCACTCATGAAATTATGTAGGTACCGTCTTTGTATGTAACTCAAGCCTATTAGATATTCACAAAAGGGCCCCCTTGTTTCCCAAGCAATCCATTTTACACAATCATGATACACGTAACACGTAACAGTAACACGTAACAGCAATGTTATTAGACTTCAACGTTTCAGGCTGATGAAATCACCAAAAACCTCTATAAACGGGTTCAAATCGCACGATCTCGGTGGTCACTTCATATCACCTCCACGGAAGATGATCATGCCCTCGAATCACCCGTGAAGAATATCTAATGTGGCGTAAGCTGTGTGGCACATGTCGTTAGTGTACAGGTCATCCAATTCAGGCCAAAAGAAGTTGTTCTCAAAAAATTTACTCCAAAAAGTTATTTTTTCAGGATGCATTGGACGCTCTTGGATCTCATGTGAATTGGTATCGTCCCAAATTCGACAATTTTATTTGTTCACGTACTCATTCATCAAGAAATGGGCCTCATCGCTGAAGATGATTTTTCGATGAAAATTAAGGTCAGTTCCAACTGCTTCAGAGGCCATTCAGCAAACACACGTCGTTGTCTATGGTGTTCCACCTTCAGGTCATGAATCACTTGAATTTTCTACAGGTGCAGGCCCAAGTCACGACGCAAAATTACCCAAGTCGTGGTCTACCAAAAGCCGATTCCTTGTGAATAATGCGAAATCGACTGCCTCAGATCCTCCTGCACACTCTCACAAACAGCGACGATGTTTTCAGCAGATTTTGCGTTTCGTTGACTTACGGGTGTTAGTCGATCGTTTTCTGAACCAGGGGACTCAAATTCATCCACCACATTGTGAATAGTCCTCTCGGTAGGACGATTTTTGCGACCGCGCGGTACGTTGCCCATTGAACAAAATTTAAGGCGGATGACAATCAGTCACGGAACAACATCCTTCACCATGTTGTTCATCAGATTCAATTTCGGTTTCCATCTGATATTAGAGCTAGCCCTCTAGAAGGTGATAGAATCGAGAATCTCCAACATCCAAGTGTCATAATTATTGAAGCTCGTTATGGAAATGATATTTTTATTTGGAATATAACGAGAGATTCATTCTCGGATAAATTCAATTTTTACGGTTTCTAAAACTCTAGAACTTGAGTCATGTCACACGTTAGCAGTCACTAGAATTTTCTATTTCAACATATAATGTAGTAATTGGATAAAGTAGAAACTATATTATAGAAAATCACTGTGACTGAACTTTCATTTTGTTTTTTTTTCATAGTACTTATAGTCTGACAATTTCCAATTGAAGGTAACAAATATACAAATTGGACTGAGAGCTAACGGCAACAATGTTAAATGTTAGAACTAAATTCTTATCGGGGTAATTTTCATCGTCTATGCATCGCTATTATAAATAATTGAAAAGTAAGATGATTCCATAATATTTGCCCCCCGTAACAAAATAGCTTCTGCATATCGATAGGATAAACGAGCGAATAGGTGAACGAGTTCGTTAAATACTTTGAAACATCGGTAAACTGATCAACACTTCGCAGGTCTATTATATTTGCGTCCTTGAAATGCCATAACTAGTCATTTCGATTTCTTCATTATCAAGCGTTCTTATCTGCATAGGCGTAGTGTGTTCTGTTTCTTGTGAAGGTGACTT
>NW_019290089.1:140645-172486 GCF_000500325.1 Leptinotarsa decemlineata
GTCAGTGAAAGGTAATGTCTCATTGTATTCTGAAACTTCATAAGCATAACATAGGTAATTATTTCTTTGCTTTGTAGTTCTCTTTCTATGTAAAAGGAACATAATAATTATTTTGTAAATTTTTCTGTTTTTTTGAAGTACTCTATTAGGCATAATAAGAAAATGTAATCAGTTTTACCATTAACATCAGGTAGCGCCACCTGCTATAACAATTTTTACGTAATTACCTATGTGTTTAAATGAATAAAAATATTATTTAGGTACCCCTCTACAGAGCTGGTAAGAGGATTATCTGTTGGTCACCTCAAGTGCGACATTGCTAATGAATCACCTTCAATTGAAAATTGTTATAGTATAGTTAGATATCGTGAACTATGAAAAACAGCGTTCTCTCTTCGATAACCTGCTTCTGATTATTTCAGAAAAAGTCTATTCATAACATCATGAAATTAGAGTAATGGAATATCTCGGAAATGTGCTTTTAAATGCACTGATATAATAAAACACTAAAAGTTTCATCCCGTTAGTGATTTCGTAGAATGCTCGAGTCGCTTAATAAGAATGAGACTGTTGGGTGCAATCAGTGTTGTAATTTGAAAAATAGAATATAAAGAGAAAATCTCCACCGTAGACGCTACCACATTATTTTGCCAGTCGTAACCGTTTCAAATGCCCACATATTCTCAGGCAAGTGAACTGCAATGAACATTCCTCTTCATTTCTCTGAGAGTTCGTATTCAGTCCAAATAAGTTCTGATTCTTTTTACCTTCCTTACACTAAGTTCTCGCTTACAGTAAATTAGGTTGGCACTGAATTGAAATGAATATCAGTAAGATACCTTATAAAAATGTCTAGCAATAAAGAGAACTGTTTAGTTTTTGCAGCAGTTATATGCACATAATTAAAAGTTGTAGATTGGCTCTTTCGAGGCAAGAAAAATGGTGACTACAGTGCGGAGGTAAATATTAGCCTCCACCTCGTAACTTTTGAACGGAACAAGATATCAAGGTGGAATCAAATTTTAGTGAAAAAGTAGAATTTTCTGTAGTTAATTCAATTTTCTGTCGAACATTTTTTTGTTTTCGAAAATCCGATCAGCTGTTCTGAGTGATTAGCAGTTTTTTATTAATTTCAAGGGTTCAGAAGCAAACGATAAATATCAAAATTTGGAAAAAAAATTCCTTGTTATTCATGTAGATTTTTCAATTGGTCACCATTCAATTCCTGACAATAATGAAGTTTGTTGTGAAAAGCATTTGACACCGTTTGCCAAGAAAATACTCGAATCTATAAAACGAGTAGGTTTGAGAGATCAAATCAAAGTACACTCATCAGAAAACATAACGCTTTCTAATTGGATGATATTGTTAGCCAACGTGTCCTTCATTTGCTAACAAAAATTAGTTCTCTCATCAAAATCGTCTTCCATGAGCTCCTGAGTAGATATCATTTTATAAAGGTGCATTTTATTTTCTTTTAATATGTTTACTATTAATGTATGGCTTACATTGAATGTAATGTAATGGATCGATATATGTGGGTTTTCCTCAAACTCAGGCATCACATCTAATTTGAGTTATCACTCATTACATTGACAGTTCCTTTTTTTATCTACCACACATGACGAAGCTCGTGAAACTGCTTCTCTATTTTGCTTATTGTTCCTTGAGATATAGGCGATAAATTAAGAAATTTCTCATGAAATGGGCGAGCTACTTTCTGCTGTGTTCGAGTTTTATCGAGTTACCGTTAATCTAACCATTTGTCAGACTTGAAGTTAACGACCTTTAAACTTGAATTGAAATACTGACAACTAATGTTGTAATATACAAAACAAGTTGACAAAGTGTTTTGGACTAACGTTGCCTTGGAAATTATTTACAGTTTTTTAAAGGATACCATCTAAAAAGAACATTGCTATGGTTTTTGCTTACTTTCTTATTATCAGTGCCTCAACATGACATGAGTTTAGAGCATATTGCAATAAGTTTTTTGTGTATTTCTTCGAATTTCGTTAATCACATGATTTCAATTTGTTTTATCTTAATTGTTGCAAGAAACTTAAGAGCGATAACATTTTTGAATAGAGAATGAGGAGACCTTTCAAACGATTTATCACAAGCCTATACTTCCCATTTGAAAAATTGGGGTTTGCACCTGTCATTCGACGGAAGTTGGAGGTAGGGGAACATTTTTCTCTTGAAGTTTGTCAAATTCTAACTTAAATTTGACGTGTTTCGGGATTTTGTTAAAATCTGTACCGTAACCGAACCTCTTCCTGTTGGCAGATCGATCTGATATTTGGTACACACATTCGGTTGTGATGACAATGCAATTCAATAAATTATATATCATCGTAAATCCAAGATGTCCACAGCTACAAAATGGAGGATTACATATTTTCCACAACTACCTCAATATGGGTATCAAATGACTATGCTTGACTAGTAGAACAGTAGCACTCTTTGAAAAAGATGCAAATCCAAGATGGCCGTAACTACAAAATGGCGGATTACATATTTTTCCACAACTACCTCAATATGATTATCAAATGACAGGGCTTGACTACTACTATGAGTCTTTTTTGTATCAGTTCAATTTGGATCCGTTATTGTCATACATTTACCATTTTGTTCACAATTTTCAGTTTCGGTTCGTTTTGGTACACCAGTTTCATTTCATTTTGGTACCGACCGACACTATACCTGATGTCCCAAAAATTACTAATTCTGTCATCGAAAGTAATTCACTTAAGAATGAAATTTCCGTCACAAAACACTCGGACCGCTGCATTATCCTTAGTGAGCTATGCCCAATTAGACAGTTTTCAGTCAATTTCTCGTGAATGTCATTGGCTCAACCCTGATTCAATGAAAGTATACTTGATTCATTCATTATTGTTGGTAGTTTGTTAATAGTGATAATTTTAGATCCCTGAACTATGATGTGTAGTAATGAAGAGTTCAGGAAACAAATCAGTGAGAAAAGTAGTTGCTGAGAAGATTGAAACGCAATACCTCTCAGCCAAATATTCAGCAAGTGGTATTCAGATGTTGATTGATGTAATTGAATCCTCTGTCTGTTATTTGGAGTATCTTACCTCTGGACACATTCAGTGACCACAATCTGGCAACTGGAACATATCAAGGGAAAACTGGAGTCTGAAAGTTTGATTCACAAGTAACTTCTATACTCAAGTATAGAGTATGAACACGCCTAAAGAAGCTGTTGTATATCGAAACACGTGTTGCGGTTTTGTAAACTGTATACTGAAAAAAAAAGAAGTGTTTCTTGAATATCATCCACAAGGTATCTGCTTTTTGATAAAGCATGCGGTTAACCAAGTTTCAATCATACATTTATTAATTATGATGCACCACTGAATTCATTTTATATCAAATATTTAACATCATTAAGCAATAAAAGTCGATGAGGAGTTATCGACAACTGCAATCGAATAAAGGATTCTCAAGAGTCCTGCAAAAACAAACTGAAAATTTCTACAATCTCACAAGCTCACAATAAATCAGGAGAATAATGTTGGCCATGAAAACAACACGAAGCAACTGATTTCTTGCAGTCCTCCGGCGATATATGACTCCTGCAGTACTTCATTGGCATCATAAACTGAAACATTTCAACAAAGCGCTTCTAGCGTGACCGCGAATGAATGGAAATGTAATAAAAGAAGGAACCGCAAAAGTCACAAAATATGTGAGGTTCACAGTGTACGACAAGCTAGCTGAATGCCGAAACTAAAAAATAGCCGAAGGGTGATCCGAGCGCTATAAAAGTTAACGGCGTTTCTTGATTCCATAGAAAGAATCTTCATAAATAACAACAGAATTACTATATGGCTTTAGGCTGTTGCAGAAAATTTTTCTGTGATTGATATTTTGAGTCTGAATGATGAAAATTACAAATAAAGGTTTCTGTTCAACTCCAGAACAACTATTGTGTTTCAGCGTACAATGCTAGATGCTACAATACTATAGCGACTCTTTGATCATTTTCATTTCATTATTTCAATAATGCTACCAATTTTATAAGTAATCTATTCAATCGGATGACCAAGAAAACAAAACGGTTATGAATAAAAAAAATAATAGCCCATCTATCACTATTTTAAAATATGAAATGATCACTTTAGCGTTGGACAGATCTAGATTAATTCATATCAAAATGAGACACTCTGATCAATTCTTCCACCAATAAAACCTACTCAATACCCAATTGTTATAAAGGATATCAGATAACTGAATATTGATTAGATTTCTGCTTACAAATTTCCATGGGGTCTTTCATCAACCGCTTCCTATCTTACAATTCAAATAAAAAAGTGTGTGTGAGATATCATCGATATTTTCTATTCGTTTAAATTTCCGGCACGGCTTCTCTGGGAGGAGCGCGTCCGAAACGTCTAATTTGAGCTATGTTGGCTTTGAAGACCACTTCCGTTTTGTCGCTCATTCGCATACACCTGCGTCTCGAAAAACACCCCACAAGAAAAAAGTCTAACGGAGTAAAATCGCACGATCTTGGTGGCCAGTTCACATCACCTCCACGTGAGATGACCATGCCGTCAAATCGCTCGTGCAGAATATTCAATGTGGCATGAGTTGTGTGGCACGTGTCACCAACCTGTTGAAACCACATGTCAGTGATGTACAGAATATTCAATTCAGGCCAATATAAGTTGTTGATCATTGACCTATAGGTTAGGTTAGGTCCAAAGTGAGTGGGTCTACTCGATCCTCCATAGTAACCCGCTAGGGTTTATTGTGACTCACACCTATTCACACTCAAACAAATAAACACAGCTTCTTAACTATGCCGATTAGTTTATATGGTGAACGGTCTTCCAGGTCAGATGATAAGAATACGGCTCTGCTGAATTCTAAAAACCTGACTCGGTCCCCAGCGGGGCAGGCATAAAGTATGTGCTCTGCTGTTTCATCATTTTCCAAACAGAGGCAACACCCACTGTCTTTCAACAGTCCGAGTCTCTACATGAGCATAAGTCTCTGCAAATGACTGTGACCTGTAAGCAGGCCTGTTAGACATCGTAGTTCATCCCTACTGTAGTCCAACAACTGTTCTGTTTAAAATCTGTTTAAAATCTATTCGGTATCAAGCTCCGAAGGTTGAATAAACGCCTTGGAGTGAGCCAATGCTGGAAGATTCTACCAGAAGTCCATAAATCTTCTTGTCATCCAGGTGTTCAATCTTTGTTTGGCAAAGCCTAAAGCGATGCCAGTGATAGGGTCTGGTCCTATGAAGCTGCTTGCAGCACCCTCCTTTGCAAGGGAGTCAGCAGCCTTATTGCCTTTCACGCCAGTATGGCCAGGGATCCAAACCATAGACAATATATTGATTCGTTCTATTGAGGAGAGTCGTTTTTGGCAATTGGTTACCAATTTAGATGTTGCTCGGTAGGAGTCGAGAGCTTCCGACGCCGTTTGGCTGTCCGAGAATATGTTTATCGACTTGTGTAAGAGGTTGGATTCTTCCAATATCTCCGGACACAATTCAATAGCGTAAATTTCCGCTTGAAATACAGTCGCATAGGTTCCTAGGCAGGTTGATACCTCTGTCCTGGGTCTGCGACTAAAAATACCTGCACCAAAACCGGAAGGTTTTTTTAATCCATCTATAGACCAACAACTCTCTGCTTTCAATATTTCTTTCTCTCGGAGGATCCAGTTGTCTCTACTCGGGAAGAGTACTTCATTATAAGGCAGTTCGTAGTTGACAGTTGGAAGCATAAAGTCGGAGGTCATTGCCAGAATGCTGTAACTTTCAGTGTTCCAACAGTATGTTGCACTCTGCATATAGTACTCGCCGTTGACAGTGATGACCTGGCCAATGTCGTTCTCATAGAAATATGAACCAACGACGCCGCAAGCCCAAAATCCATACCAAACAGTGAATTTTTCGGAATGCATCAGGCTTTCTTGGATCTCATGTGTATTGGTATCGTTCCAAATTCGACAATTTTGTTTGTTCACGTGCCCATTCATCCAGTTGGTTGAATTTTCTACAGTTGCAGATTCAAGTCACGATGCAAAATTCGCCAAGTTGTGGTCTGCGAAAGGTCGTGTTCTTGTGAGAGACGCGAAATCGACTGTCATGGAATCTCCTGCACACTCTCACAGACAGCGGCGATTTTTTTTGGCAGATCTTGCATTTCGTTGACGTACGGGTGTTGATCGATTGTTTACTGAATCAGTGGACTTCACCACATTACGAATAGTCCTCTCGATAGGACAATTATGGCGACCGTATAATGGGCGAAGCACGCGGTACGTTGCCCGAACAGAACATTCATTTTGATCAAACAATTTCATCATTTGTATGTGTTGTTGAATGCTATATCTGTTCATGGTGATTCAGCAAAAAAACTGAATAAATGGCAACTGATTTATCGGATACAGCTTGAAAACGATGGTTGGCGTTCAAAAGACCCTGTTGGAAGACCCTTTTTATTGTTAGAGATTTTCATTTTGTACCAAAAATTTTTGAAACAACGCACAAAATGTATTGTCTAGTTAACAACCCAAAAAAGTCAAATATTTTGATATTTGGACCAAAAAATGTCAGGGAGAAGTTTGAAGACAAAATAAAAATACCTGACAAGGACCTGTCCATTCTAGATCAAGCGAAAAGTCTGGGACTTATTCTCGAAAGTAATTTAAGATTCGAAACACACGTGAAAAAACTTATTCAAAGGGCTTATGGAACTCTTAAGACTGTTTATAGAAATAGAATATTTCTTACAAAATCATGTGATAGTTTAGTTTTGTCTACCCTGAATTTTGCTGATTCAGTGTTCGGTCCCTGCTTAACGAAAGCATATGAGCAAAAAATCCAAAACATTCAGAATTCATGTTTACGTCTCATTCATGGAGTTCGAAGGCGAGAAAGTATTTCCAATAAATTGGTTGAAACGGGTTGGTTAAATATGGCAATGCATAGGCGGTTGCATGATGCAGCGTGCTTATTTCACAAAATAATCATAACGAAGATTCCGATTTACTTACATGAAAAAATTTCATTTCGAACCGATGTTCATACTATCAATATTCGGTTCAAAGGTATTTTAACACCACCACTTCACCATCATGAATTCTTTAAACGGTCCTTCAGTTACCTAATTGGCTACGTCTACAACGGTATTCCGAACGAAATTAAAAAAATTAATGTGATTGGTTTTGAGTACTACTATAAAAATGTTTTGGGGGGGCAATAAACCAAATAATACATTTCAGATCCCTACGTTGTTAAGAGTCTCTATTATTGTTTTTTTTTGCAAATTCTGTATTATAGGCATATTCCATAATGTTAAGCTTGTGTGAGGTTAAGTGGTAGAACAAATCAGTAATTTAAACTTCGCCTTTGACGTCAGCCCTAGGATCATTAATGTTCCAATTGTGAAAAAATCTATATGTATCCTAAATTGACAGAATAAAGACACATTATTATTATTATTGTCAGATGCAATTCATAAAAATAAGTTTCACTTCGACACTTTCATTCTTGGATATAAAACTTCCAAATGGCATCATGATATAATTCAATGAAAATTCCAAAATTACACAAACTTTCAAGTATCCATTAGATACAGGAAAAAAACAAGAAGTTATTTGAAATAATATCCCAATCTAGTTAGAATATATTGCGATATTCATTCGAAGACTACTTCATAGTATATTATAGAAAAACAAAACAAGTCACTAGCTAAATGCTACATTCGTGATATTGTCCAAAATCAACAAATGTTATAACACCAAGGTATGTGATGTGAGATTTTCACTAAACAGTTTTACAAAAATGCAACACGTGTTTCGCTAAAAAAAAGCTTCTTCAGGCGTGTTTATACTCCTCTATTCCCGTACAGACACGCCTGAAGAAACTATTGCATAGCGAAACATGAGTTGCGTGTTTTTAAAACTGTTTAGTGAAAATCTCATAATGAAGTGTTTCTTGAATACGTTATATTGAAGTAGAGTCGTTTTTTGTGAAGGAAAATCAGTTTCTCATCGACATCCTTTGAGTATTTTCACTCCTGTGACATATGTCGAATAAGTTGAGGAATAAAAATAATCAGCAAAAAAATAACTACGTATAAACTTGAATTTTGTCCATTTCTGAAGACAGAGATAAATTTTTTTTGACAGAAGATAAGTAATTTGTGTTTTCTCAACTCCTTTTTTTGATGGAAAAAATTATTGAATACGACAAGTTACTGATGAATAGAACCTTTTTTCTTTGTGTTCGGCAGTAACTTATCAGGATAAGTTCGCCATTACATATATTTTTTTCAGATTGCAGAAGGTGAAAATACCCAAAGTAGGTTGATGAAACAAAGTACTGCTTCCGTGGTATTACTTTATTCACAAACTGTAGCCTATATTGCTGTGAATGAAATTATCATTATTATTGAAAAAAAAGTGTTATACTCCTATACTCCAGTATAGACACGACTGAAGAAGATATTTCATTAACATTTCATAATGAACTGTTTCTTAAATAACTCATTTGTGATGGCGACTGGGCGCCATTTGGGGAAAAAATTAAATGGAAAGGGGGGTCTTGTGACACATCTTTTTGAAGCTCCTGACAAATGCTTCACAACTCTAGAATCTAATGTCAATATCTTCAACCACTATAAAATGGTGAAACTTTTAATAGTTGCCTGAATACATTGACATTTAACTACATAATATGTGGTAATAAGCTTGAGATCAGCTCAGAAGATGCCTCGAAATGGTTGCCTTGATCTTCTTCACATATAAACAGCCTATCCCATATTTCACGCCAAACATTTTCGAACACAGTAACGTCAATATCTCTACAAATATTTATTATTCTCTGCCGTATATCCAATATTGAAGCAGGTTCAGTTTCGTACACTTTTTGCTTTAAATAGCTCCATAATAGTCCATAGGTGTCAAATCCGGCGAGCGGACTGGCCATTCTGTAAGACCTCAACAGCCAATTCAACGACCGGGAAAAGTAGTATCCAAATAGTTTCTTATTTGTCTGGAGTAATGTGGTGATGCTCCATCTTATTGGGATGCAATATCCATATCGAATTCATTAAGATTCGCTTCGACGATTTCAGTGATGAGAGGGACAACAGCAGTTTCCATCATTTTCAAATACACTACCCCTGTTGAATTTTGATCAATAAATAGAGGTCCTATAATGAGGTTTCCCAATATTCCTGCACAAACGTTAATTTTTTCTGGATATTGGGTATGTGTTTCCCGAAAAACGTGAGGGTTGGTGTACTTCAATAACGGCAATTTCGTCTGTGAACATTGCCGTTTGAAAAAAAAGTACATTCGTCACTGAAACAAATATTGTGGAGATAGGTAGGATGCCTTGCAATGGTTTCCATTATGATTTCGCAGAATTATGTTCCTTGATCAGGGTCATCTTCAGTTACCATTTTAATTTTGTATCTCCACGTAGTAAATGAAACTCAACTAACATTGAAAAAGACACTTCGATCAGGAAAGTAAACAAAATGAATCAATTAAAACCATTTGTTTACCGAGGCGGATCGCATTTCACAGAAACCCTATAATTTTCCAGTATCCTATCAATATAATCCCAATCCAGCTTGTTTGATATTCCAAAGACGTTTATTAACCAAATCCGCACGTTGTTTGCCATCGATGTCGTGTTTATTTACTATTTGTGAATGAGTTGTCTGAGCAGTGACACAAATGAATGAGGATCCAGACCGGCATACCAAGTATATTACTAGACATGCATATGGATGTTTTTGCCATCAGAAAAGACCGAGATTGATGAAGCTACGGAGTTGTATGCATTCGGATTTATTGTGAGTAGCAACAACATTGAGATAGGCAGGGTAATGCTGTTCGATATCAGGGGCTTGCAAGAGATTTTGTCATTTGATAATATCGAAAATTCTTAATCGTAACTCTCAGTTTATAATCAACCATCAACCATTGGTATAATTGAATAATACAAAAACCATAGAAAGTTGTATTCAATTGTGCAGCTTTTATGAAAATTTAGTTAAGTACATAGTATTTTCACAAACTACACCTAAACGATTTGATCTCCACGAACTTTATTGAAAAAATATATCACAACATGTTTCGCTAAACAAAAACCAACAAGTGATTAATCACTTGAAAAAGCTAATGTTTAGCGAAACATGTTGTAATATATTTGTTCAATAAAGTTTGTGGAGATCAAATCATTTAGGTGTAGTTTGTGAAATTACTATGGATCTTCATCAAGTAACGGCCGAATCAATCAGAAAAAAATTAAATAAAAGTACATAGTATTTACATGGTAGTGAGCATTACTTTTCCACGATTTCCATGATTGATGACGTTTTCATTCTGTAATAATTCATATTGAATATAGGATGAAGAAAATAACTTCTGTCTGATTTCTACTAAGTTCTTTTTAATTGTTACGTACGGTTTCGGTTTGTTGAACCATTTCAAGGAAACTTGAGTTTACTTGGAAATAGTTTTGAACTTTTCAAATGAATTTTCATTAAAACTGGGGACTGTTGAACAGATCCATTTTTCGAAGATATAGTAACTTTGGAATAACTTCTAAACCGTTCGTTATATACAATCCAAAATTTTCCAAAGGTACCTTTCTCGTGGAATCTGAATATGAAAGCAATATAAGACATTCCATTCGGATAAAGCTAAATTCGACACGCCACACTTCTACTAGCGATATTTAAGAAAATCCTAATGCATTTCCAATAGGCAATATTATGTTCACGTAGTAAACTGTGGATGTGAACTAAATAGTTAACAATTCCTTTACCTATATAAAGTTCACATCTTTCAAAATTCACATCACGATAATGAATCTTCCATCAGAGCCCGTTGCTACATCATTTCGAACATCAGCATAGATAGAGCAAACGAAAGACGATATATACAACCGAGCCTTGCTTAAGAATGAATCGCTAGTGATTCCACTCGCGGTGGGGCGAAATTACGGACGATATTTCAACAACGGCTTTTTATCGAGATTAGGGTGTGATGAACGAAAAGAAGCAATTTTCTTGAATATATTGGTGGTGTTAAATCTTTCAGTGCCTAACATCAACTTGAATAACAAGTAGATTGTCTACATACTCGTATAAACATGAAATGAATATTACTGGAATTTTTTCCCAACACCAAATCGTTATTTTCAACACCTCGACACGTGTTTCGATCACCAAGTGATCATCTTCAAGGAGGAAGATTTAGAAACCACTCCGAAAGTCTTAAATATTGTTGAAAATCATTCATCAAAATCGTTTGATAAAGAAGAGATCAACCTTTTGAACAACGGTTTAAAATTTGGCATCCCGCCTCCCGAGAAAGTTCTTGAGGATATCGTTGCTAGTGTTGAAAGTTCGATTCAATATATGCCCGATTCCTCGAAGGGACTAGTTCGAGAAAAGGTCAGGAATCAAATCTCCAAGAACAAGATAACAGATAAACGGAAGCATTCAATAAACAACAATAAAAACCAAAAGAAACTTATCAAACGATTGAGAGAAAAAGACGTTTTTTATTTGAAAGCCGACAAAGGTAACAAAGTAGTAATTCTGGATAAATCGGACTACTACGAAAGAGTCAATACTCTCATTACTAACGGACCGTATGCGAAATTGTCCAGGAACCCGTTACCAAAGATGATTGCCGAAGTAAAAGACGTCCTCAAGAAATGCGACAACATACTTACCCCTCAACTGAAACGGAAGTTACAAGTTTCCAACCCAACAGTGTCGAAACAATATTGCCTCCCAAAAATCCACAAACCGGGAAAATCAATGCGCCCCATCGTGTCAGCTATTGGAGCTCCTACCTACCAGGTAGCAAAGTGGCTCACTAAGGAATTTGAAACCTTGTCTATTGCGGAGCCAAGTTTCAGTATAAAAAACTCTTTAGAGTTCATACAACATACAAAAAACGTGGTTCTGCAAGAAGGTGAGATTTTGGTTTCTTTTGATGTTAGTTCCTTATTTCCTAGCGTCCCAAGTCCACAGACCTTGCAATACCTCAGGGAATTACTAGAGAAAAATATTTTCAATAATAACGAAATCAATGAATTCGTTTCTCTCACTAATTTGTGTATGAAACAAAATCGGTTCCAGGTGGAAGGTTGCTTTTATGAACAACAGGAAGGAACGGCCATGGGAAACCCCTTGTCCCCCTACCTGGCAGACCCGTTCATGAGCAAATTCGAAATGGAAACCAAAGAAAAGTCGAAGTATTTTCCTAGGATTTGGCTAAGGTATATGGATGATATTTTCGCGATATTCGATACCAAAAAATTTAATATTGACGACTTTGTTTCCATTTTGAATAATAGATGTCCATCAATTCAATTCACGTATGAGTTAGAAAATAAGGGACAACTACCATTTCTTGACGTTTTGGTAATGAGGAGCCAATATGGAGGGTTAGAATACGATTTATTCAGAAAAGAAACAAGCACGTACAGGTATATTCCTGTGGACAGCACAAGCGTGCTGGGTGTAATTTTTTAGTGCATTCGTCTTTTGCCTTTTCCTCTAACATGATAGGTTCACAAAAAAAAGACGTACAATACAGGAAATAGCAGCCACTAACAGTTTCTCGAGGGGTATTGTAGATGACATAATGAGGAAGAAGAAGTTTAGGTTGAGAATGAACGAAATCTCGACTTTCAAAAAGGACAAAAACCAAGATAAATACATCTCAGTTCCATACCACCAATATACGAGGAACTTTGAAAATATTTTCAAGGAACTAGGTATGAAGGTGGTAAAACAAGTCATACACTAAAGAGCCTTTTGGGAAGTCCAAAAGGCAAAGTCGAGAATTCGGAAAGTCTGGAATTTAAAAAATAACGATTTGGTGTTGGGAAAAAACTCCAGTAATATTCGTTTCTACACCAAAGGATCCAAACAGTGCATCATAAACTTGAAATAATTTATATGAGTTAAACTTTGGAGGAACGTACACATCGCGGAATGTTTGAGGGTTATTGACAATGCAAACTAGAATTTAGCACTACCTACTGAGGAAGTTATGAGTAGTGAATTGTCGCAAGTTCAGGTTAGGTCCAAAGTGAGTAGGCCTATTCGACCCTCCACCGCAAACCGCAAGGGATTATTGTGACTCACGCCTATTCACACTCGACCAAATAAACCCAGCTTCTTATCGAAGCCGATTAGTTTGTATGGTGACTGGTCTATCAGGTCAGTTGGTAAGAGTACGGCTCCGATTCGGTCCCCAGCGGGGCAGGCACAAATTATGTGCTCTGCTGTTTTATCATTTTCCAAACAACAGTTCGAGTCTCTGCATATGATGATTCAAATGACAGTGACCTGTAAGAAGGCCTGTTAGACATCGTAGTTCATCAATACTGTAGTCCAACAACTGTTTGATATCAAGCTTCGAAGGGCGAATAAACGCCTTGGAGCGAGCGAATCCTGGAAGATTCTGCCAGAAGTCCATGAATCTTCTTGCCATCCAGGTTTTCAATGTTTGTTTGGCAAAGCCTAAAGCGATGCCAATGACAGGTTCTGGTTCGAAGAAGCTGCTTGCAGCACCCTCCTTTGCAAGAGAGTCAGCAGCCCCATTGTCTTCTAGGCCAGTATGGCCAGGAATTCAGACCAGAGACAATATATTAACACTTCCTATAGAGAAGAGTCGTTTTTGGCAATTTGCTACCAATTCAGACGTTGCTCGATAGAAGCCAAGAGCTTCCAACGCCGCATGACTGTCCGAGAATATTTTCATTGATTTCTGTATGAGGTTGATTTTTTCCAATCTCTCCGCACCCAATTCAGTAGCGTAAATTTCCGCTTGAAATACAAATATAGGTGCAAGTAGTTCACGATTCAATTATCGTGGGTTCGATCCTCCTTCGACCGGATAATTCTGGCGAGAATTTATCTACTTTAAGCTGGCTATGATGATCCTGGGTGGAAAAAAATCAATGAAAGTGTCAGAGAGTGTCACTGCGTATCTGTTGTGGAGTTGTGTGAAGAAATTTCTCAAAATATTCATACAAATAACCCATATGTATATAAGTTTTTCTTCGACCAACGACAATTTCAATTAAGTATGGTAAAAAAACGACCGTATCTAAAGAAACATCTCGCTGTCTCAACACCGTTTGTTCGGAGGGGCGTATCACTCAACAGAAATTTCCTTTACCTTGGAAAACCATACTCATTACATATTTTTTTAATTCATTCGAAACGGTTGTCACTTCGAAAGATCATCTAACTTTTGATGGAACTCATTTGATAACTAGTTCACAACGCTTGGAATTTAACAAAAGTTCCGACCCTGCTATGTTGATTGTTTTTTCTCTATGAAGCTATGGACATGAAATATCATTAAATGCTTTTCAACATCACTCAAGAATGAAAATGTGAGGAAACTTTCATTCTTTACATGAGGAATATAGGACATCAACCCCTTTAACAAATTAACCTCAACCGTAATACTTTCTTCATTTTTTTGCAACATATTCTTTCAATTTATCGATTATCAAAAACGAAATTTCATTTTGTATTACATATTTTCAATATCAGCAATCTGATAATCGGAAGTCCAGGTTGAATCGTGTTTGGTGTTTTTAGTTGTTCGACGTTTCGGATTCGACTTTGAAGCCATTTTCAAGAAAGTGTGTCTACACTAAGATCTCAACCTGTTTAGTCCTTAGGTAGTGACACGCTTTGAGGGTGTTGTGACTCAACTCCGGGGTCTCAATCTGCCAGCTCCCAGGTCTCGTCACTGGTCTCCGCAAGGGTTTCAATCTACCTAGTCCCAATCATCTACTGTGGAAATACAGGTTCTAGTTCGGTATTCATGTCTGTGGACGTATGTAGTGGGAGGCAGGGTGAAGTTGGCAGTGGAAACGGGGGTGTGACTTGCAGAAGCAGGGTATCAAATATTGTGAGATGAACGGCGTGTCAATATTGATCTTCATGAATGAGGTAATCTTTGTAAATCATCTCATTGTTGTTGTTTCAAATATCCCAACTGCCTTCACAATGGTCCACGAAGATTACCTCATTCGTGGAAAGCATTACTGTCACGCAGTTCACACAGACACACACACACGAATTTGCACATATTGAACTGATCATTGAATTTGGTGCCTCAGAGATATGAACATTAAATGATTTTACATGAATTTGTACATCGGTTAGACATTCATAAAGCATGTGAATTCAAACGTTGAGAAAACAATAAGAGCAGTTGGTGGAATCTCATCATACCTGTTTAATTCATTCAAAATTTCAAAGAGTGAACATTATTTGATTTATGCATTTCATACAAGTATATTCCTCATCGTCAATTCTAGTTTCAAATGAAAAGTAAAGTTGGTGAAAATTCATTGAAATATTCTCTGAAGATATCTATCAAAATGTTCATATACTTCGAAGAAAACAATTGGTACTTATTGACTTTTCCTGTCAATAATCAATCCTTCCATTCTTTTAATGAATGAGTTTTGTTTCTTGAACTCATTGATATGGATACTATTAATATCTTATACGCTACTGGGCTATATGAAATAATCACCAAACTCACTGATACATAATCCACGTGCAATATTCTCTCTTCTTTAACTGTTCTTGCCCTTTTGTTTGAGTTGATATTTTGACTCTCGTTAATATCTTTGAAACTTATGAAGTAAAATATGCTTTTGGAAGAAGTATGAACCAATTATACAAGTCAAACTGAACTCGAAGTTACTTACTTACTACAAAATCAAATTTATTCCATAAATCTTTCAAGATACTAGAGTTAAATACACCAAGCACTCAGACTAATTTAATACAAACATTCATTGTTTGCCAATCCATTCAAAATGATCGCTACGTGAAGTGTAAAAGTGTTGGTTTTTGGTAAACGTTCCTAACTGGATCATTTGGAAAAATCGTTTAAATGAAAAAACGAAAATGGCATCAAGTATTTGTTACTAAAATCTTGATGAGTATTAACTTGCTTTTATTTCCAACGAAATCATTAAAACATTCAAATGACACACAGACAAAGAGATAGAAAAATATATGGATAGATAGGTCGACATATCTTCATTTCCAACAGTTGAAACACTACAAGCAAGACATTCATTATACATAACTAAAAAGTATAAATGATAAATACAGTAAAAAAATTTCAGCATATACAATAAAAAAACTTACTAATAAGAGGTTTAATGAAAGTCAAATTGAAGTTTATTAGTAGTATTGAGTACTGACCAGCTCCATTCAATTTATACTGTCAATGCATAACTTCTGCATAGCCTCATGATATTTAACTTTATTTTGTTGCGTCATGGTTAATTTTGTGATGAGGAACTAAAATTATTACTTGACCCTTGTATATCCAAACTGTTTCAAAACAACGAGAACCTTCACCAAAATCATAATAGAAAAACCTGAGCAAAAAAAACTGTTGGAAAGTTAAGCTAATTATTGCATTATAGGTTAAGTTGAATCAATTTGAACGATCGGAACAATGACACTGAAATTAATTTGTCAAAGTAACAAGAAAACCAATATTATGCTCAAATATTTGCAAATAATAAACTGAAATAAACACCCGTGTATCGAAACAAAATCGTACGATGGTTTGAGGTTTTTTGTTCCTTTTTCATTTGTATTGTCAGAATATTGGATACTGATGAATGAATACGAATCTAATCAAACTAGTTACATTTCCAAACTAAAATATGAGCAAAAGACCGAGAAATTTTTGTAATCTGAAAGCAACAACACCACTCACTACATACTAGAAACATGTGCAATAGTAGCAGTTTTCTAGTATCGAGCATCACATCAATATATTCCATATTGTTTGAATATCTTAAAAGGACAAAATTATTATATGATGGGCAATACGGATTTCGAAAAAATTGTGACCGAGTTCGCAATATTAGGTAAGATAACAAAAAAATTTGGAGTCCTTTCGTTAGACCTGAGGAAAGCATTTGATACTCTTAACCATAAAATTCTTTCGACAATAATGCATAATATAGGTTCAGTTTATAATTGAAAATTGTTCAATGAGAAGAACGCAATATGTCTATATTGGCGACATTATCAGTTCAAAAACATATATGTAGGGAACCGCAAGGATCAATTCTTGGACCTGTTTTGTTTATTATATGTTTCAATGCTTTGACTATAATACATTTATTTGGTGAATTACGAATGTTTGCAGATGACACCACTTTCATTTACAATGGAAATAGTCTACAAGGAATTAAAAATTAATATATATTTCAAAAAACCTTTGATCAAATATCTTGATGGCTTCAATGCCATAAAATGTTACTGAATTTTCAAAAATCTTTATATATATTCATATCCAATATCAATTGTTTCAATTCAATAATGAAAATATGAAATACTCTCCTAGTGCTGAATTTCTACATGAAAATGTATCATGGAGGCAACACTTCGAGATAATGGGAAGAAAATAGGTCCCGCAATTGGAATTTCATTCAAAATAAGAAATGTTGTACCCACAAAATACCATAAATTTCCCATTAGTATATTCCAAAATTCAATATCTAAAATCACTATGGGAAATGACAACAAATTCCTTATTGACACCAATAAGGAAACTACAGAACGAAATTATAAGGTGTATATTCAAGTTGAACTACAAGGAGCCTACGGTCAACTTGTATAAACCAAAAAAACTATCAGATTTGTCATCCTTATATAAATTCAAATTATGTAGCTTCATTCATTGGTCAAAAATAACCTCAAACGTTCAAAACTGACTTTCAAAATCAATGCTGATCAACCCAACCATTTGACAAGATTTGATAAGATAATCAGGTAATCTGAAATTAATGAAAATGAAAACAATTACTGGGCAAAATTCGATTCATTATAAAGGTATCAAGTTTCACAATGAGCTACCGAATGCTTAATTATTTTCAGTCGGGAATTTTTTTGAGTCTGAACGACCATGAGATAACAATTGAAAAACACTCAGTAACTCGTGTAAGATGTTTGAAAATCACTGAGCTTGAAATTGAATGATTTAGCAGAATTTGCGCCAATCAAAAACAAACTTGATGCCAGTGCGAAAAGGGATCATGATAGGATTAATAGATTCAAAACTGGCAAAAAACTGGGGTGAATCATAATCGATATCAGTGAAGCAATCAACAGAAATTATTTCGTTTTTTTGAAGGTGATTGACAATATATCCTGATGAATGTTATAAATTCGGACTTCCATTATCTAATATTATATAAAATGATTTGAAATCTCTAAAAGACCCAATACACATGAAAAATTAAAAATAATAGCTGAAAATGATAATTATTTTGAGCAAAATACCCCTGAAATGAAATAACAGTGAAATAAAATACGAGTAAAAAATAGAACAATTAAACAAAAAATAAAGAATTAAGTGATTCCAAGCAAAGTTACTACACGACGTTTCGATTATTAGTATCGACAATCACCTTCGAGTGATGACTCGAATAATTCCTTCGAGAGATGACTATTCATGGGTCATTCGAGTACTTCCACTTATCTTCTCTTTTCGCTTCACCAGTTTAGCGGGAGATGACCGTTTGGCGCTTGATTATGGTTGCGTATCTCTACGCTATCTTGACTGAATACATCGTTGGACAACATGTATGCGGCTTCTTTGAATTTCCTCCTAAACCAGTGTTCGTCACTGCGTATGATCTCAGCTTGTGATGTGTGAGTTTCACTAAGTGAGAAACATCTGTATACCGAAAACCCACTCACACGGCATAGTATCTGAACCACGATTCCAACCACCATCAATCGACTAAAAAAGAAATCATCAAGACCCTATTAGACAGTGCTTTCGGGCTCTGTTAAACGAAGGAAGGTCTCGAAAAGGAACTAGACAACATCAAAAATGGTCTTCAACGAAATGGCTACTCCAAAGCGATGGTGGAACAGACTTTGGCTAAAAGAGAGCAAGCGCCTCGCAAGAAAGAGAAGCCGTCACAACCAGTATTTGCACTTCCTCACATCAGAAGATTATCGAAATTGGGTCCAAGTACAAAATCAGAACCTGCTTCAGATCCGGAAACACTATCCGTAGCCGTAGCAGTCTCACGAAAACCAGGCCACCAAACGCGGACTGCGATTCCAAGAATTGCATTAAGCGGATACCCTGTGAGTACAGAAAATCTTCTGTCGGTAAAACTAAGAGGCCATTGAGAGTTTGCATTGCCGAGCACAAGAAACATACACAGCGAGGGGAAACCAGCAAATCAGGAATAGCAGAGCATGTTTAGACCCATCAACAAAACATCCAGTGGTCTCACACAGGGAGAAACACTGGTTTGGGAGAAAACTCAAAGAAGCCGCATAGATGTTGTCCAACAATGTATTCAGCCAAGCTAGCGTAGAGATACGCAATATTAGGAAACCCATAATCAAGCGAAAAATGGCCAATTCCCGCCAAACGGTCATCTCCCGCTGACCCGGTGAAACGGAAAGAGGAAAGAGGGGATAAGTGGAAGTACTCAAATCGCTCGTGCAGAATATCCAATATGACACGACCTGTGTGACACGTAGCCACATGTCGTTTGTATCGAGATCATCCAACTCAGACCCAAAATCCACACCAAACAGTGACTTTTTCAGGATGCATTCGACGCTCTTGAATCTCATGTGTGTTGGAATCGTCCTAGTGGACTAAAATTTATCCACCTCATTGCGAATAGTCTTCTCGGTAGGACGATTATGGCGATCGTAAGATGGGCGAAGCGTGCGGTACGTTGCCCGAACAGAAGACTCATTTTGATAAAAGAATTTCATTATTTGCAATATATTTTTGAATGCTATAGCCATTGATGGTGATTTGGCAAAACAGGCTGGATAGATGACAACTAATTTAACACTTATAGCTTCAACAAGATGGCCGTTTTCAATTGTCAATGTTCCGAAGTCCCTGTTTGAAGACCCTGTATATGTATTCTCATAGGTGTATCAAGTTCCTTATAATGATGGGCTGTGAAAATCATACTGGCCAACTTCACAACTGCATAAACAACTGCAATTATCTACTTCATTCGTGAGGAAAAACGAGAGTTAATCTCACTTCTTGAAGGAAAAGAACATTGAAGGTAAATGTTATATCTTATACAAATATCGCGTGATTGAATGGAAAAAATCAGCCTAATAACGAATTTTTTTGCTATTACATCTTCACTGCAGATATTTCAAAAAAAATTTAATTGAAACGACAAACAATATTTAAAAGTAGAAATTTCAATATAATACAGATTTTCACCACTATCTTGCGGCAATGGTTCCCCGAAAACTAATATTCGAATTTCTTGTATTTGCCGTATATTTTTGAAACCGTAACCGCAGTTGCGGCAAATAGATTCAAATGTGAAAATACACCCATCAAACGCAAATAAAACTCGTTCCTAGGTAATGCGAAATATCCATTTGTAAATTAGAATTCGAAAAAGATGAAATAGGGAAATCCACTCATTCCATTCGGTAAATGTTATTCACTTCTCTCCTGTTACAAATGACTAATAATTCACGAAAGTTATCGATATTGTAAAAAGCTTTCGACTGAAACCTTGGGATACGTTCAGCATTAGTGGAAATGGAGTTGTTCTTTCGAAAACAAATAGAACGAGAAACTGAGGGCAGGATATTCAGCCGATAGATATGTTTGTGGTAACAGTAAACAAAACAGTTCATCATACTCACCCCCGGTAAGACTGGCACTGCGGTTTTTGGGCCCAGATTGATAGTTCTGCCGTCCGATCTGATCAGAAGATTGAGACCTCGGGCTCCAGGACCGCCACCTGCAAAGTGGATAAATGGAGTCGTGAATGGGGATTGAATTTTGGCTATTTGTTTCTGAAAAGATTGATTTTTGTTGAATATGATGTTGAGAAATACAATGTATCTTATATTTTTCGCTTTTATAAACAAAAAGATGATGAAATGAAATGGAATGCTTTATTCAAATAGGATACATCCTAATATATACAACAATGATAGTAATGTTAACATTAATATACATATAAATACAATAATACAAAAAACATCTACTTATATTTGTTAATAAGCAGTCTTACCTACGATAATTGAAAATACAAAAAAAAATTAAAGATAAAAAATATTACATACCTTAATGGTCTCTTAAATGGTGTAATGAATTTCTTTTGAACAGAATAAGACTGTTAGAAGACTTCACTGTTGACTGTTATACTTAATAAATCCTTTGAATATTAATGTTTTAGTGTTGAATGTTTTTGTTTGATTATTTACACACAAATTCTTTTTCATTCTAGTATTATACTGGTGGATTCTGATTATTAAAAATTACAAATTTGTCAAAATATGAGGGTAGAAGGTTATGTAACATTTTGTAAATGTAAATCATCGTTAAATATGTAAGCCTATTTTCTATAGATAACCATTCTAGAGTATTTAACATTAAAGATATATGGGTACTTCTGTCACATCTCAAAATAATCCTCATTGCGCGATTCTGTAGTTTTTGTAGTATTCTCATTTTATTCAAATCACTTGTGTATAGAAGAGTGGGACAATATTCAAAATGTGGTTGTATAATTGTCTCATATACAGTTATCCGTGATTGCATAGTTAAGTGTTGGGATACTCTTGTGAAAAAATATAATTTCTTCAAAAATTTTTTCTGTATGTAGGTGAAATGGTTATTCATTGATAGATGATTGTCTAACATGAATCCTAGATATTTGAATTCAGTAATGAGCTCGATTTTATCATTTTCTATGTTTATTTCAATTTGATTTGAATCTATTTCTCTGTATTTAAACGGTGTAGTAAGTATCATAGCCTTTGTTTTGTTTACATTTAGCTTCAGTTTATCAGTTTTTAAATATATACCAATATTATGCAATGCTTCATTCATTTTTCAATAGCTTTATATATATGAAAAGAGAAATGAAAATTTCTAACGAAACTGCTACAATTAATACAACAAACAAGTTTATTGTGACACTTTGAGAATGTCCATATAGGACGAAACTGCAGTAACGTTAGTTACAATTAAAAGTGGTGAAAAACATAGAAATTTTCATTTCTTTTTTCATTATGATCTCCTACCACGAAGTAACGGCTACATATTTGATTTTAATGTTTGTATGGCAACACTGAATAACTGTCATCCACGAACATTTAACAGTTCTGCGAAAACTAATGGCGGTAGGTAATGGTGGTAGACCACATCTAAGATTTTAGGATCAGAAAGTAATTTTTTTGCGTTCACTCAATTTGTTTTACAAAGAAAAATGCAGCATGAGTTGACAAAATTGATATGTTGTATTGTTAGGCATATATTTAGCATTATTTGACGATAATATTGATTTCACAATGATTACGCGAAATAGCTGTATTTTGAGGTTACAACTTAAATGACAAAATGTTTTGAAAGATCCACTTGTAGAGGCTTTGAAAGAGCCGCCAACAGGATGCAGCACTGTGTCAGCTCCTCCTAAAATCATCGCTGATAAAGGGTCAAAACAAATTGGACAAGTTACTTCTGCAGACATTTCCATCTCATTGTAGTCATAGACTCCAACCTCTGGATGTTGCGATTTACGGGCCTTTCGAAATAAGATGTTGAATAGTTATGAACGAGTGGATTTTGATTTAAGACTGATAAATAACTGATTTTCACAGAAATGAGCAATTTTACAGTTCGATAAGATTTCTATAACAGATTTTTATTTGCTGAAAGACTATTTTTTTGTAAAGAGGAACCCGGCTCTTTCATAGCATAGTGTGTATGAACTGGCTCGTTCATACACACTCTTCCATAAAGCACCACCCACTGACCCCGCTGTACAATCCACAATATCGGATATTACTTTTAACCAGCTCAACATCAAAAAAGGTTTTCTTCTTTATAAAATACCTGACATCATAGTTGATCCAGTGAACTTGCAGAAGTGTCCTGTAGGCTCATCAATTTTCCAAAAGGTAATGTTGAAATTGAAAGATTCAAATTTAGTAAAATATGTAAAATGGATAAGAAAAATGTTCCAAATTACTGAAGAACAGTTTTTTGAGTATTAGTGATATCCAAAATCATGAAGAAGCCTTCATTAGCTCCTGGTGATGATAACTATAAAACGCGCATGTTGTGGAAAAAGTGTTTACTTCAGACTTATTACGCATCAGAGATTCCAATTTTTTTTACCCATCTTTGGAATAATACGAAACACAGAGAGTCTAGGGTTATTGCACTCAATAATTTCGAATTTTTTGACCCTGCCTGGCTAAGTATCAATTAACTGAACTTCGAACTTGTCAGATCGCAATTATTGGGGGTTATCCAGCTCTCTCAAAGACTGTTTCCTGCAAAAAGTCATTGATGGTTATTCCACAAATACCTTTACCATGGAAACCGGTACCCCCAAAGAGCAATTTTGTCTTCAACGTTTTCAACGAACTACTGGAAAAGATTATCCTAATTTCATAATGACAGGGTACATGTTTCTCTTTTCATTCAAATTCCAACTCATTCGATAAAAATTGTAGATTTTACAACTTGATATATACCTGGAAAAAATCACAAATTGGGTTAACAGAAACCATCAGTTTTCTCTAAGAAGATGAATGTTGAGAAATCATAATAATGTGACATGCAATTCCACTGAATTCGTAAATAAAATTGTTAGGTATGAGAGTTAGATACCAATACGTTAGTTAGTTATGAACAACTCAGCAACTTTCAATATGTTATGAAGAACAGAATCAGCCCCAAGGCTGCTGGATTCTACCCTTATATGAGACCCCAATATCATCAGCACTCTTGATAACCTGGAATATCGAAGGATGGTTGAAGATTGTTAACTTTCCCACAGATTTTTTCACGGATTAACTGGGCCAACTTGATTTTAACACCTGGACTGAAAAGTCTAGGGCCGCTCTAACATTTCAATACCACTTAGAACGATTCTTTTTTTGTTTCAAAACAGGCCTCAGTTTCAGCAATGACCTCTTCATTTGAGCGAAATTTCATAGGGATGAGCATTTCTTTGAAGTCTACGAACAACCAGTAGTGCGTAAATGAACTCGCACCAGTATTTTGCAGACTTTTCAATATGTCTTACAAGAATGAGATTTTTCCTTCTTGTTGGAAGATTGCTCGCGTTCAGCCTATTCCCAAAAAGGACAAGAAAAAATGTTCCGAATAAAACTTTAGGCCAGTTGCTTTGCTATCTGTGATATCAAAAATCATGGAAAAAGTCGTAAACCACCATATCCTCAAATATTTGGAAGACTTCAACATCTTGAGCGATTGATTAGCGATATATGGCTTTCGGAAACAAAGATCAATAGGCGACGTTCTATCGTATGTCACGCATATTTGGAATAACGTAACCGTGTGTGGCATGAGGGTTTGCTTGCCAAACTCCGATGCTATGACTCGTCGGATCATTTTTGTGTGTGGCTCTTCAGCTTCCTAAAAGAACGTTCCCTGCAAGTGGCCGTCGATGGATATCTCTCGAATACTTTCACCATCCTGGTGTTCCCCAGGGATCCATATTGTCTGCAACCCTCTTTCCATTGTATATCAACCACTTATTGGAGAACACCAAGAATACAATGTATTGCTTTGCTGACAACAGCACAATTGTCTCATCATTTCATATGGATTCCAGGACATCGGCTACAGAGGCACGTTTTCACCAGCAGCACGAGGTTGCGTATCCTGATGAGGATCTAGAAGTGATTTCGAATCGGGGTGATAGTAATGAGGTTCAATTCAATGCCACAAAAACCCAGGCATCGGTTTTCTCCAAGAAGATGAATGTTCCGAACCGGATATAATAATGTCAGGTCAAACAATTCTGACAAGTTCATTAGGGGTTGAAATGGACACCAATATATCTTGGCACAAAGACTGCTCCTCAAAAACATGGAACACTGTTCCGAACCAAAAAACTGTACACACCTCAGCAACTTTTGATGCTCTATTAAGCTGATATCAGACCTTCTTTGGAGTATTGTTCTCATGTATGGAGCTCTGCCCCTAAATATACCCTGAAGTTGCTGGATTCCATTCAGAAAAGAGCCATCCGCCTGATTGGCAACGCGAACATCATGTGCAACCTTGATAGTCTGGAACATCGAAAAAAGGTTGGAGATTTGTCCCTCTTCTATAGATACTTTCACGGAAGGTGATTCTACCAAGAGCGGTACATATCAAAAATACGCGACGGACTGTGGCTGCTCATCGTTTTGAGATTCAACTCAGTTTACCTCGAACTCACTATTTAAGAACTCTTTCATCTGAAGAACTGCGTTAATTTGGAATGAACTACCTGGTAACGTTTTTCCAAATGGATTCAATCCTCAACGATTCAAATCCAATGTGAATCGCTACTTTCGCACAAGCACCGCTCTGAGAGTGCCTTAAGGATTTTCCTGTAGTGCTTGTGTTTTGTACTTGAAAAAAAAATATCACGTACATCCCAAACTACCGAGGCCATGACCATAAAGAATTGTGAGCAATAAATTATATGGTGTTATTAAAGTTACCTTCTAGTCCGTAAGGCTGAAGAACCCTTCTCTCAGTAAGAACGGACAGGGTGAGAGGCGCTCTGAACATTAACTCTCTCAGGACCCCATCTCCACCTCTAAATTTTCCTGAACCTCCACTTCGTGCTCTGAGCATAAATTGGCGAACATGAACAGGATAACGTCTTTCAACGATTTCAATGTCAGTTATTCTTGTATTAGTCATGTGAGTATGAACACCAGAGCAACCATGCCAATTGGGACCCTGAAAGTAAAAAAGAATATTTTTCTGATTGACTCTGTCGTTACTCGATGAAGATCAATTGTAATTTTACAAACTACACCAGGTACATACTCAATCATAATTACCTAGAGCATATATCATCTACATCTACTCAACTTTTATATAACTCAGGTACATACTCAATTATAATTATAGTATATACGAAGTCAATTCAAATGGCATAAAAAAACTAAATAGCTACCGAACGTCGGCAGTTTCTTTGTATGGCATGAGCGGCGTGATACATTTTTTTTTGTCCAATCATTATTTTCACCAATTTCCTTATTGAAAACTAAACTCAGAAAAGGGAAACAACTCAAATCTATTTGATCATCAAGATATGATCCTGAATTTTTGAATATATTGGTTTCTGAGCAGTCCGAAGGTTCAGTTGTGAACCTTCCTCTCCTGAATTCAATACGTCATAATCGTGATTGTACCCGTACCCCTCTGTCAAAAAATGGTTCGCAAATGTTTAATTGGTATTTTCATCAAAAATACTACTCCAATGGTCCTTCATTCTTTTTGAGAAAGTTCTTCCGGTTTGGCCAATATAAAATATAGGACAAGAATCACAAGTCGACTTGTATACTCCCGATCTTTCCGACAATAGAGTTTTATCTTTATTGTTTTCAATGAATTAATTCAAAATATTAGGCTTCGTCCAATTCATTGGTTTTTAAGTATCGAGCGATATTATCAGTAGATAGACCTGGTTCAGAGCTGGTTTTTGCAATTTTTTAAAATAATTGAGTCATAAATATTCACCTCGTAACCGTTGTTGACAGCATTATGTTTCATTAAAATCGGTTTGAAAATTAGTTTCTGAAAGTGGAATTGTCTGTGAACCATACTATTGGATGTTACTAGGGTTGCATTTTATATTTCAGGATTAGAGAACAAAAACAAATAATAATAACCAAAAATCACTTTATTGTTTTTCACAATATTCCCCATGAAGATCTATACACTTTTGCATGTGTTTGCCACTCTGATTGAGGTATCTCCAAAACATGCATTCTGAATGCAGCAACCGCTTCTTCAGGTGTCGAAAAACGTTGACCTCTCAGTTTACTTTTTACGTGCGGGAATAAAAAGAAGTCATTCGGTGCCAAGTCAGGACTATACGACGGATGACTCATCAAATCGATGTTTTGGGTGCTCAAAAATGCAGTTGTTTGAGCCGATGTATGAGAGCTCGCATTGTCGTGGTGGAGAGTGATCCGTCTTCAACGGTTGGTTTTCCTGATTTCTTGGAAGACAACTGGCAAACAAATGGTTGTGTACCACTCAGAATTGACTATTCTGCGTTGTTCTAGTGGTAGGGTTGCCACATGTCCAGTTTTTCCGAAAAAACAGGCGACCATTTGCTTGGAAGTGCGCATAATGATGTCAATGTAAGATAGTTTGTGGAAAATTGCAAAATTCTGTTTATTAATAATTTAGCGATGGTCAAGTATAGAAAAGTTATAGAGTTATTCACCTCCACCTCAGTCGTGAATTCAATCGAAGAGTGGATGGAACTTACAAATTCGGTAAACTTACAGAGCTGCCCGTATGTACCAGTAAAACAGACTAAGATATAATCTACATATCTGTACCTGTATGAAAAATTGTTGATTGGACTTAGTCCATGAAAATTTCAGCTAACAAAGGACTCAAGAGGTTTCCCATTATTGAATCCTCGCTACATGAGCAAGCATTATCATTAAATTGAATATAATTTTGAGCTACGCAATCATTAACAAATCTAAAATTTCCTGTTCAAATATTGGATTAATATATCTAGGACATCAAAATATAATAATTCAGCGTTATCAGGAGGAGCTCAATTGGTACGTATTATTTATCCTTTATATTCCGCAAACTATAAAACTATAAATATGAAGTTGCCCAACACTTCTTCTAAGTCTTCTGGGGGCCGGAATGCATGCCAATTTTTTTCCAGATTCTGCGTTGTCATTTTGACAGTTTTTTGTGGTACTCGAAATTGTGTTTCCCAGGAGAGTATACAAGACACGCACAATTATGATAGTGGCACATTTGTTGGAGCTGTGGAGATACTTCAATTAAGCGAAATAAATGCGTACAATGTAGTCTGAAATCGTTTATTAAAAATAATACAGAATGGATATATTTATTTGTTTTTAAATTATTTCTTATGAAATTTTAATTTTTGTTCATACAAAGATATACATTGTATTTGCTCCATAAAACTCGTGATCGACTTTTGCAAGTCTAATCTGCAACACAAGGGGTTTTGCAAAGTATTCATTATAGGCCAGTGTTGAAAACCGTCATTTTTTTTGTCAGTACACGGCGAAAGGTATGGTCTTGATTTCTTTTGAAGAGGTTTCTCCTGTTCCCCTCGCACATTAGTGTCTTCTTCTGTTGCAGTTTTGGTTCCACATAATAAGTATTCGGCTAAGTCTAGGCGGAACGAAAGAAAATCTTTAATTCATTTTGCCGTACAGTCTCTGCGGTATTTACAATGGATAAGTCAAATAGATGTAGGATTACTTTCAGTTTCCATTTTTTTAGTTTTAAAAAAGTTCTATAGCACTCTATCATCTGATTACAGATGTCTACTCCTCCCATTGTTTCATTATTAACTTCAACAACATTTGGCATGTCACTTCTATATAGCTAGAACTAGTTTTATCCCATCTTTTGACTCTAAGTATTGGTTCTTTACCAAAAGCAGTAGAGGCCACTATCACTATTTGTAACTCTGATAAATTCAGGAACAAAGGTACCGTCGAAAAGTATCTATCAAAAAATACGAAGCTATTTACAGACAGAGTTTCTACTAGCCTTAAGACGACTGAAGGGCCAAGTCCAAGATCCTTATTCCTTAAATTTATGGTTGTTCCTTGATAGATTTCAAAATCAAGGACAGTTCCATTTGATGTTGTTAGGAAAAAGTTCTTAAAACCAACTGGCCTTGGTTTATTCTTGACATATTGACGGAGCGCACAATGTCCAAGCAAAGGAATCATTTGTTCATCGATGGAGTACGCAGCTAACTGAATCAATCATTGGTTGAATTCGCCGGAGACGATTATTTTTTTTACTTTCTTCTGAGACCGTACAAACATCCACAACATGCAGCTTAACTCTTAAGAGATTGATTTTGTCTCTTGGCATAATATCAGCAATTACTGGAAATTTGAATTATGTACTCCAATATAAATTTATTCGAGGAAATTTCATACAGCCCATCATTGCATGTATGCAAAAATATTTTTTTATATCTCCAGAAGTAATTTTCCGTTCCTTTCCATGTTTTTGTAAATATTTCTGGGCAATTCGTTCTACATACAACTGGAAAGATGTGTTTCCTAAATACTTTTGGAAGTAACACCACGGTGTAAGAACATTGGTTGGATCAGGAAATACTTCTTCAGGTATATTTTCCTCTTCGAAGGTAATATTTTTGCTCCATCTTGGTACTGATAGTGGTTTGTGATGGAGTAAGGTACTAGTACCTGCACAATCATCATTTTCACCTCCACTTTCTTCAACTTCCTCTTGTAATGGCGGGCTTTCTTCAAGCGGTACCCAATCATCGTCATCCCCACTTCCAAGCTCCAAATCAGACTCAATATTATCCAAAAGTTCATAGAGATCTTCTGGATTAGCGGCAAGTCTATTAACATCGATTTTACGAGTTGTTCCTGAAAACGGAAACGCAATTTAGGAAAGATTTAATTTTTACTTTCCATACTCCTTACGCTATTCACACCTGAACATCACAAACGTGATATTCTTCAAAATATTGGTGTAAAATTTCAAATTCTAACTAAAATTGGATAATTTCATCGAAACATTGTAACATGAACTATTTTTAACAAGTAATCAATCATTAATTTATTTAAAAATAAATATAAGTATATACTTACGCCATTTCTAAACACCTGCTAAAATGTCGTACACGTGCAACCACTATTATCATTTGTTTTGAACTAATTTCAAGGGTAACCACGGTAATAACGCAAATGTAACGAACCCCCATGTTCTTGTGATGCTGTAGCAATCCGTCTAAAGTGGTATTTTGAACCTTATTTCATCAATAATCAGGACGCTCACAAAGTTCATTCAGTAGGACAAACCAAACGATATTTGATCAATACATTGAAAGAACAATATGAAAGAATTTTGAGGAGAATGAGAGTACACTATATGAGACAGAAAACCACTTTCTTGGAAATCGAGGGCGCTAAACGCCCAAAAAAAAACGACTGGGACGTTGCAAAAAAAGGTTATCACAGCACCCGCAGTTGAATGGGCTATCAAGTCTTTTCAGTCCTTCAAATCTCCCGGAGAGGATGGTATATTTCCAGCTCTTCTTCAAAACGGACTGGAAATAATTTTACCTATTCTCACAAAATTGTATAGAGCTAGTCTGGCGTGGAACTATATACCACCCAGTTGGTTGGCGGCAAGGGTGGTATATATACCTAAAGTGGGCCGGAGAACCCACACCCCAAATTGGTACGACCAATCAGCCTGCTGAAAGGACTTGAGAGGATAATGGACGGACATGTCACCAGTATGCTTATCAAACCGGCAAATCGACAGATTCAGCATTAAACAACCTCGTTGAGAAAATCTCCCAATCCCTTGACAACAAGGAGATTGCGGTTGCTGTATTTTTTGATATTGAAGGAGTATTTGACAATGCACTACCTGAATCTATAGGATTGTCTCTGGCTAGAAAGGGTATAGAATCGACCATAACTGGCTGGATCTATGCCATGCTAGTAAACAGAACTGCAACTACGACTCTTCAAGGCGAGGCTATCAGGTTCAGGGTCACCAGGGGCTGCCCTCAAGGTGGGGTACTATCTCCCCTTCTGTGGTCGCTCCTGGTGAATAGTCTGCTTGATGCCCTCGACAGAAGAAGCTTATGCAGATGACCTTGTCATCCTGGCAAGGTCCACGTCGGGAAGGGTAGCTTGTAATATCCTCCAAAGCGCGTTGGAAGTGGTTCACAGTTGGTGCCTGAGGGAGCAGATGTCCGTCAACCCCAGCAAAACTGTTTTGATTGATCTCCTTCACCATGAGAAGGAAATTGGACGATCTAACGCCACTTTCCCTCAATGGTGTGGTCATTCCATTGGGAACGGAGGTGAAATATCTTGGCATTGTTCTTGATAAAAGACTCACCTGGAACGCTCACTTGGAAAAAGTTTTACACAAAGCAAGACTACCTCTATGAACATGTCGAAAGATTTGAGGAAAAACTTGCGGTTTAGGTCCCAAACAAATCCATTGGATTTATGTGATGATTGTCAGACCAATGATCACTTATGGTGCAATTACTTGGTGGCCGAAGGCTTTACAGAAAACGGTCCAAGCGAAGCTCTCTGACTTACAGAAACAGGCTTGTCTGGCAATCAGTGGTGCCATCAGTACCACACCGTCAGCGGCCATTTAGATCCTTCTATAGCTACCTCCTCTCCACATTTTTCTGGAAAGAGAGGCTAGATGGACTGCATACAGGCTTGTGCACATTGCCAATTGCACAAATCAATTCAATGCAGAGTGCAACAGACTGTTGGTTATCGAATTATTCTTTTTTCTGCAAATATAAAGAGATCTTGGGACCGATTAGGCTTAATAAGTATAATATATCCCTAACTCGATCAGTCTATAAGCAAACCAGTATCATTTTCCATAGCATGATACAAGCCCATTAGGTTTTGTCACTGGTGAAATAATGCACATTTACCTAACAAATTCATGACACCTCGCATTTCATATTTCATAAAATATTCACCTCTTAAAAGTGACTATCAATTATATCGTCACTTAGTGATAAACAGACAACCAGCATGCAACATATTGAAGTTTTTTTGAGTAAAAAGGGTTATTTTATAACAGACAATTTTTTCGAATGGATACGAATCAGCATCTGTTTCATTTCAAACTCCCCCAAATAAGTAATATTTGTGTAGTCAAAACTTTTAAAAGAATTCCCAAAACAAACT